>PVLD010013831.1:0-54443 GCA_004027595.1 Dinomys branickii | reverse complement strand
CCAGCGTCTGTGGCTTTCCCACGTCTCGCCCCGGCAGCCTGGTCCGCCCTACCACATCTCCCCCGGCATCTCAGAGAAATACGCCCAGTTTAAACTTCCCAGCCGAGGTCCCGGCATTCACGCTCGCCAAGTCTGTCTCGAGCTGGTGGTGTTTATTAAGGAGGTTCGCTCCCTTGCTGCTCACCTGGTCGCCATCTTTTTTTCAGCCAGTGATTCTGTAAGTGGCAGCCAGTCATCTTTTTATCCCTTGTATTATTCCAAACTTTCCCTTTGAACAACTACCAGTGTCCTAAATTTCCAAATCTCTTTTAGCTTTTGAGAAAAAAAATTCCTCTGTTAGAAGAATATGCATTGGTAATACCTTTATAAGTGTCTCCAGAAGCATCAGCGTGAGATTGAGCCAGATAACATGTGACATCTTAGGACTTAATGACAGTTCTTTTTACACATTCCTCCCCAGTTGATATACTGTAGGGTTTATTCTCATGAACTTGACCCAAAAATAATAGAAATAATATCCTCAATCAAATGGAGCAGTGAGTATTAATAGAACTTCTAATTTTCTGAACACCACATAACCTTTACCGAACTCAGAAATGTCTCATATCTAACAAGAAATGTTTTCCTGCCAAGTAATAAGTGTCTCACTCATACAAAGTTGGCTGCATAAGAAAGTGTCAATCTCAAGAGTTAACTTTTAAAATAATTTGTGTTAATCTGGCCAAATCCTGTATTCTATACATTTTTTAAATTTTAAAGACAATAATAAACAATAAAAATGATACAGAATCTCAAAACAATATGATAGGAAATTAACAATGGTTATTATGGGCTGGGGATATAGCTCAGTGGAATAAGCGCCTGCCTAGCAAGCGCAGGGTCCTGAGTTCGATCCCCAGCACCGCCAAAAAAAAAAAAAAACAATGGTTATCATATTGCACATTGTTATCTTAAAGTGGTTGCTCTGATTACAAAATCTAGACATGTAATATTCATCAAACTTTATAAACACTAACTGTTCCTTTCAATGAACTAATAGAAATTAGTAGTATAATTATCTTAGCTATCTTGTATATCTATATATAAATATATTCCTTCTTTTCTATACATTTAAAGCTTAGCTGCTTGTTACTCTGAGCTAATAATGTCATTTATAAAAAGTCTTGTAGTCTCAACTTTTGTCCTTGTAAGTATTGGTATCAAAGGATATTTACTAGGAACTTCCATTCAGGAAATGGAAGCTTCAGCTCAGATTCTTGAGAAAGCATTTTACTCACCTGTTTGTCACCATGACAAACACCTGAAGGAAACAGCTAAGGAGGGAAGAGTTCTCTTGGAGAGGCTTTAGTTCATGGTCAGCTGGTCCCACGGCGGAAGCTCCATGGCAAAGCGTATGGCTGAGGAAAAGTGGTCACCTGTGGCAGCCAGGAGGCCAAGAATGGCAGCACGTGAGGGCCCAAAAGGAAGGAAGCAGGCACCATACATAGTTCTCAGGGTCACAATCCCAGGAGTCCCTCCCTTGGACTGGGCCCTAGTTCCCGTTTCTACCACCTCTCAGGAATACCATCAAATTCTGGTCTCATCAATCAGTTAACATGCTGAAACAGTGAGAGCCCTCGTGAGCCAACCACCTTCTAAGAGCTTCGCCTCTGAGTGCATCAATCTTTGGGGGATGGGCTCAGCCATAACAAGGGTTTGGATTAAGGGTCAGGAAACATAATTTTTAGCCCTGTGACATTTAACTTCTGAAGCTTGGCTTGCTTATCTGTGAGAGGAAATAAAGAGTTTATTAGCATCCGTGAAATTACCAATGTGAAGAGGCAGTATAAATGCATGTAACTATTATTATTCTTATGAGAGGCACTCATTATGGTGATTTAATGCATTGAGTCTGAATCCGGAAGAGCTGGGTTTCATTCCTGACTCTCCCACTTAAAACAATTTTTAATCATAGGCACAGGAGTTGTATCTCATAACTTCAGTTTTCCCAGCTGTAAAACGGGTTGATAGTACCTACATTACAAGTTGTTGAGAGCTGGAAATGAAGTAGTATATGTAGAACACATAGCAGAATTCCTAGTACATTTTAGCACTCCATAAATATTATTTGCTATTGTTATTATTGCCTTTATGGGTATCATTATGGTGCTTACTTTTTAGGGAAACCTATGTATAAGCTATATGGTGATTAATATTTCTAAAGTATCATTGTCTTCTTTTTCTCTACTCAATTTTATTGAACACAACAAATAGAAACTCTTTTGTTATAGATTTTTACTACAAAGCCAATAACCTAGTTGGCCTTGGCCTTGGAGGTGAACAAAGGTAGCTCCATGTACACATTCATGCAATTCCTCTGGGATCCACATTATTTCTTTGATGTTTCAGAAATTTTCTGAGTCCTCTTTCTCTGGATGTCTTTGTTCTCAAAGCACATGAGGTTTATCCAAGAAAATCAAATAGTTTGTGTTTCTATGGTAGATAAAGTCAACAGTACAAGTTGATGGCCAAGGCCCATTGTCTTTCTTTCTGTGTGATAAGTAGGTCAGTAAGCGGGTCTTATTTGCAGTGAAGTTTTCCTTGACTCTAGGGTGCTACAACTGAAGCATTCCAAACAATATCTTTAGAAACTGTTGCTTTGTGATCATAACTATATTCTTTGAGAGAAAGTAGAAATTGTAAAAGATACCTATTTAAATGTTCTCTTGCTAGGAAAGTAGTAGTTGAAGTCCCAAAAAAGCCACCTAATCATTGCACAATCTGTATCACAAATGCTCCTGTCCCCAGAGAAGTGTGGGATCCCTTCACCAAATCTCTTTTACATTCTATGGTGCTATAAAATTGAAAACCCCACTTAATGTTAACAACTTCTTGGAAGAAATCATTTCACCCTGGAAGATATATATCTATTGCTGTGCCTCTTTCTAAAACCACAACCTTACCTATAGTGCAGGCAGTAAAGCAAGTTCTTGGCACGTGGCAAAGGCATTTGGTGAGCATTCTACCCACTTCACAGATTAGCTCCTCTCCCTCAGCAGGTACATAACCAGAAAAGAGATCTGTAGTCCCCAACATTCAATCTTCCAGACCACATGAATTATCATGAATATTAATAACAACTCAAAGTTTTGAGTATTTGCTATGAGTAAAGCATTGTCATAAGTGCTTTTTCCCTTTAATAAATGGTGCTGGAATAACTGGCTTTCCATATGCAAAAGACTAAAACTAGACCCATAGCTATCTCCATGCACTGAACTAAAGTCAAAATGGATCAAGGATAAATATTAAAGCAGAAACACTAAATCTAATGGAAGAGAAAGTAGGTAGAAGTCTTGAAGACATAGGGGTAGGCAGAGAGTTCGTGAACAAAAACCAAACTGCACAAAAATACTTCAAAGAATCAACAACTGGGATATCATCTTATTAAAAAATTTTTGCATGCCAAAAGAAATCACCAACAGAGTGAGAAGACGACCCACAGAGTAGGAAAAAAAATTTAGCCTACTGTCCCTCAGACAGAGGAATTATATCTAGATTATATAAAGAACTGAAAACACTCAGGCTCCCCCAATTCAAAGACCCAATACAAAAATGGACATCTGGATGAATATGCACTTCTCAGATGAAGAAATACAAATGGCTAATAAATGTATGAAAAAGATATTCAACATCATTGGTCATACGAGAAATGAAAATTAAAATAACACTGAGATTCCATCTCATCCCAGGAAGAATGGCTGTCAATCAATCAATAACAAATGCTACAGGGGGAAAGGAACCTTTCTCCGCTGTTGGTAAGAGTGTAAACTTGTGCAACCACTGTAGAAATCAGGGTGGAGATTCCTCAAAAAATCTAGGAATAGAGGTCCCATTTGACCCAGCTATTACCCCTCTGGGTATTTTCCCAGAAGAAGTAAAAACATCATACCACAGCAATAAATGTGCACCCATGTTTATAGCTGCACAATTTATAATAGCTAAATCTTGGAAACAACCCAAATGCCCATCAACCAAGGAATGAATAAAAAGATGTGGTATTTTTATACAGTGAAGTACTACTCAGCTATAAAGATAAGCTTGAGGCTTTTATAGGTAAATGGATGCAACCTGAAACCATACACGTAAGTGAAATAAATCAGGCTCATATGCGTAAACATCACATGGTCTCCCTAGTGTAAGAAACTGAAGGAGTAAATAAGATCCAAGATGTACAGCAGATATTGTGAAATGTACAGCAGATATTATGGGAAGAAACTGCTCAAAAGGGAAGAAGGAATAAAAAAAGGAAAACAACTCAGATGGGGAAAAGGAGAAAAGAAGGCAGGGCAAAGGAAAAATAAATAAATGTAAAGATATACAAGATAGCTAAGATACATATATCTATATCTCTATATATAAGATAGCTAAGAATTATATTACTAATTTCTATTACTTCATTGAAAAGTTTGTGCTTAAGTTGTTTGATCAGTTTTTCATGCCTATATCTTGTCATCTGAGCAACTACTTTGAAGACAATGATACACAATTAATTAACCATTGTTAATCTCCTATTATCTTGTTTTAAAATTTTGTGTCATTGTTCTTAATGGCTTTTTCTCTTTAAAATAAAAATAAATGCTTTTCCTGTATCACCCCTATATAGGGAGGCGTGGTGATTTACAGTTATCTGTATTTGTAGAGTTAGGTTTTGTTATTTGGAGGTTTTTTGGTTTGGGTTTTTTAATTAACACTCTCTCCCACACATTCTTATGGTTCTCTGTACTTCTGGTACAGTAACGAATAACCTCTTCTAACTAGAACTCCGCGTTTATCATTCTATCCTCTCCACGAGGCAGTGCTTGCAGGAGGAAAGGGATAGGTCCCATCCATCCATGCCCAGCACAGCTCCCATCTGGATGACATGCACATTCAGGTAGGAAGCCATGTGGCTCAGTAGCTAAGAGCACTTACTCTTGAAGAAATTTGAATCCTCACCAGCAGGGTGATAAAGGGCAAGGATCTCAGTCCTTCTCACCTTCAGTTTTATGAATGACCAAAAAACAAGTGTGAGCATCTATTCCTTCAGTGTTCCGCTTACTGAAGAGCAGTAAACTATAAAGATAAGCTCGAGGCTTTTCTAGGTAAATGGATGCAACCCAAAACCATACTCGAACACTTGTGTCCCCCTCTCTGGAGCCCACAGCAGGTGACCCCAGGAGTCCTCGAAGCATAGCATTGTACCCATCAGAGAGCAGTGAGAATGCTGAGGCCTGAATAATTAGTTGTGAACAATCGCCTCACCTTAGTTCAGTCAGAGCTTCTGTTATCCAGCAAGCACATGTCAAGATTTTGAACAGATAAATGGACAGAAGAGCAGAAAGAAATATATTCCCTTATGTGGCTGACCAGGTTATACTACTGAGCTCCTGAGACAGTGAGAATGGTGTTCACTGAGTTGTCAACTAGCCACCATTTTAATCCCCATGTGCTGTTATTATCCCTCATGTCTTATTAAACTACCGTAACATCAGCAAGTTGGAGAGTGGCTCACAGGGCTGCTGGCCAAGCAGTGTCCCAGTCCACAGCTGCAGACACATGGACCTCTGTGATGTACAGGACAATTGGCCATTAGTAGATAGAAAATGATGTTAACAGGGCTGGAGTGCTACTTAGTATTATAAATTGAAAAGTGTCAAATCTACACAGAGCTCAATTTCAAACAAAATTTTGAAGTCCTAAAAATTACTACAGAATTTTTAGAGATATGGTGTGGAAGGTATTAAGGAAAGCCATTTAATCCAAATAAATTACTCTTCAGTTGACCCTTGATCAAGAAGTCTAAGTTGTGTATCTTTATCAACAAATAGGTGTCAATTTTAGACTTAACGTTCTATGGGGTGCCCCAGTTAAATGTGTATGTGTAGCAGTTTTATAATTTACATAACTAAGTTCATCCATTGGAAGAGTACAGTTTACTGGACTTTTAGTAGATTTTCAGACTTGTATAGCCATCACTGTAATTTCATCCTAGGACATTTCCATCAACCCTAAAACAATCCTTATACCTATCCAGTCACTCTCTAGCCCCAAACCAATCCCCACACCTACTACCCAGCTCTAGATGAACACTCATCCACTTCCTGTCTCTAAAATATGCATTTTTATGAATAAGACATTGCCTGGAAGTTCCTAGAAGTGAGAATCATGTGATAAATGTCAACCTCAAAATTTATAATCTTTGAGAAAATTTATCTTCTTCCTGTGTCGTGAGCTTCCCCTCCTCCATCCAGCATCTTCCTTTCATGACCATTTCCAAAGGTAACCACTGCTCCTCATTGAACAAGTGTTTATTAAGGACCTATTGTGTGCCACGAACTGTACTCAGCTATGGGGTCATGAATGAACAAAAAAAGCTGAGGGAGACAAAAAAAAAAAAAGAGCAAAGCACAGAAGCGAATGGTTCTGCATGCTGAAAGATACTAAGTTCCGTGGGAAGGGGAGGGAGCAGAGCCAGAGGAGGGGCACTGGGAAGGTCAATGCCCAGGGAAGGCGCACAGCCAAGGCTGGGATTCCCTTATGGGCATCTCCTAGAGGTCAAGGCATGTCAGACCTAAGGGTGTGCAAGGCCTAAGGGAGGAGATGAAAGGACCTCAGTAGGTATCTAGGAGGTGAGAGTTTCATGCATAAAAAAACCCGGGACAAAATCCTCCAGTAGAGGGCACAGATGACATGTTTGAGCAATAGTGAGGAGGTTGGTAAAATGCGGAGAGAAGACAGAGGGGCACAGTGGCAGATCCTGGGCACCATGGCAGGGTTTTGAGCAGAGGGGTAGAATGACCTGAATTATATTCTAACAGGCACGCTTGGGCTGCCATGTTGAGGAGGAATAAGGAAAGACGTTGGAAACTTCTTGGTCACTATTGGAGAGACCACTCTAGCCAGAGGCTTACTGTCTTAGCCATATACTGGAATCCCCAGGCAGTTTTTAAAAACTTCCCTGAGTTACAAAACACTAATTGGTCTGGGATACAGTCTGAGCACTGGGATTTTTCAGGGCTGCCTGGGTGATTCTGATGAACAGCCTAGGTTGATCATTAGAGCTTTTGGAGTGTTAAATACCCTCACTTGTTTAACTTTGCAACTGGGAAACAAAACCTCACAGATAACCTTGGCTGCTTATTGGCAAAGCGGTGCCCAGAGGCAGCCAGAGATCTGGCTGCTGTGGCAGAGGCAGGACTGGTGCCGCAGTGTGCAAACTGGGACCTGGCTGGCTGAAGTCCACCTAAACCAGCAGACCTTGATATTCATGCTGTCTTTCAGTGGGATCCAAACACAAGCCTCTGCAGATGACAGTAGATTTGCCCCTGCGCCTAAGAAAGAGCTTGTTGTAACGTATCAGAGCAGAGCAGAAAGCTAAGATTTGGACCTTAGGAACTGAGTATGTGATTCACTCAACAAACAATATTTTAGCATAATTGTGACCACGTACCAGGCATTGTGCAAGGAGCTGCAATAAAAATAAATAAATAAGGTCATTCCCTCCTTGTCCAGGCCAAATGGCTCAAAGTCAAGGCCATATAATATTTCAAAATGTGTTATTTGTGGGAAGTTTTTAAATAAGCCAGAGGGAGAAGGCTCTTTCAGTTGCATAATCTGAGCTGTTGGCATTTCTAATTCCGAGCAATGAATAGAACATTATTATGTTGCATAGGCACAAGTACAGCGGGGAAAAAAAATATGCTTCGAGCCGAGAGCCGAACATGAATCAGCAATCTCGTTCTATTGTTCGAAAAATAATCACCACGCTGGGAATAGGGAATTTAAGAATCGTGCAGAAATGCCCTTCCCCCGGCAGGAAACAGACACTGGCTAAAACATGGCATCTTGTTTTTTGGCTTCCTGAGCTGAAAGGAATGTAAAAACTTGGAGAGGATTTAGGGAAAGCTGATTTGTAAATATGGAAAATACAGCCCATAAGAAATGAGAGACGATTTAGACTCAGCCTTGGCAACCTCTCAGGGGTGACACGCCAGCGAAGTGTTTATTCACTCTTCTGAGCAAGAAGGAGAGCTGCACCAGCTTCAATAAATAACAAATGTTTCTTGACTTCCTGCGACACTCTGCTCCCTGTGCCGACTGGGGAAAGGAAGAGAGTGGTCCCAAGACTTTCTAATATGTAGCAGGAGGCAGTGGAGCTCGCAAATGCTGTGAAGTAGTCGTTCTCAGTCATGCATTAGAAGCATGGCCTGCATTAGAAGAAGTTTGTGCTGTTAGGACGGAGAGACGATGCCCCCACTAGGAGGGCTCCTTTGTGCCTCTCACACGTTCCCTGGCCTAAAATCTGACCTTGGGGCCACCCTCACCGCTTCTGATCCAGGGGTACTTGGCAGAAGCTGTGGATCTGCATTTCCAACACATCCACCCAGGATACTGATGGTGCTCATCTGGGGACTGCACACTGAGAACCCTCCTCTAGGAAATAAATAGAGGGGGCAGGTGAGCAGGGTGAGTGTGGTTTGCACGCAGGAGTCTGCTAGAAACGTGCCACCAGGTTGTTGGTGCTATCAAGGGTGTGAATCTGTTCTCCAGGAAATCGCTAATGGTTTCTCATTAGCAATGTGTGTTGCATAACATATGCTGATTTGATTCTACCACCATCCAAGGAAGAGGCAGAGAGGAGAGTTCTCTGCATGACTAAGAAACTCGAACAGGGGACAACACAGGGGGCTGTATCCAGTGACCCCAAATCAGTGAGTGTGCACCTGGGTTCACAGCAGCCCCGCAAATGGGTCAGAGGGTAAGAGTAGGGTGATCAGGCTCCCCACTCACACTCATGATCAGGTGCGTCTCTCAGGAGCAGAAGTTCTCACCAGCATCCAAGGGAGGCCTTTTCTAAATAAATAGGTCTTGCCCATCCCTACAAAAGGTGGACAGAGCTCTGCACAGGAGTCTGCCATGAACCACACCTTGAGAAGTGAGGGCCACTTTCCCTGCAGCCTCCAAGGTCGCGGCTGCACTCACATAAGCAAAATGCAAGGCCAATCTTGCAAAGAAAAGAAAAAACAACCCTCACATCTCATGTCATTTTATTACTATAGGACTTGGGTGTCCCAAATTTAGGGGTGTCCACATAAAGAGCACGTGACCTTCAGTAAATGGAATGGTCCATCAACAGACCCAGGTACCTCAGCCACGGTTGGCACCTTTTCACTAGAAGTGCTTCAGAGAAGCCTGAGTGTGTGCTGTTAGGGTGGAGAGGTGATGCCCCCCACCAGGAGGGCTGCTTTGTTTCTCTAACATGTTCCTAAGTGGTAAAGGCGAGGGTTCTCTATACGGGGTCCCTGGCAGTGTAGCCAGATCACCTGAGAACTTGTTAGAAATGCAAGCCCTCTGAGGATCCCAGACTAGCTGAATCTGAAACTCTAGGGGTGGAGCCCAGCAAGCTGTTTTAACAAGCCCTCTGTGTGCTCGAAGAGTTAGCAAACCATTAGCTCAGCTTGTGCAGTAGCTAACTACAGGTAGCTTGTTGCAGAACAGGATGGAAACGCAGGCAACCTGCCATTCTTCTAACAATTCAGGTGCTCATACAAGTATCCTGGCATGTGAACCCCTCCTGCTCTTTTGTCGCATTTTCACTGAAGAACCTAAAGTGTTTGACATCCAGCCAGCTTCTCAGCAAGCTTCAGTATCCCCACAGCTCCCAGAAATAACAGGGCTTATTGTATTCCCTTCATCACAGCCCTTACATCTGGGTTCTGTCCCTTTTTTACAATCTTCATCACATGCCACCCATGTAGTCAGGGCTCAGGAAACTGGTGAATGATAGCCTTACCAGGACAAACTCCCAGGACTGCCTGAAATCCTAAGGCTTTAACTCTGTATTGTCTCTTATTGTCTACCTCTCGGTAATCAGGTGCATAGACTCATTTAACAGCAGGAAGTTTAAAAGGTCAAACGGTATGGGCGTGATCACAAACATCAAATAGTTGTAAATCATATCCTTGGACTTTTCAGTGATTTCTAAATATGCTATCATCATCATTTCCAAGCCCTGTACCAAGGCACCCCTGGGCGTGCCACATCCAACTCATGGGAACACAGAGGGCTATGTTTCATTTTTAAAGGAAACAGAAACAACCGCTAGACGCCATGAAGAAACTACCATGAGGCTGTTTAGATCTAATTATTTAATAAACAGAGCAGTTAAGTATTTATTTTGACGTGGAGGTCACCATGAACAAGTTATTAAAACACTGAGCACCTTGCACTGAGAACACGTGGTACTCTGTGACAGCATCTCCGTCCCCAGGTGTGCCTGGTCTGTTTACTTTCTGGTGGAATCATACCCTCAACCGACACATGTAAGGAAGTGTGCATTCCAATTTTATTTTAAATGGCAGTGGAAAAATTCTGACAGGAAACTGTAACTGTGTGTACTGGCAAGGGGCTTCCTTTCGTCCTAACCTCCCTACCTCGATCTACCTGTCCCAGACACCTGATGCAACACTTCAACGTGGTTCCTATGATTGAAAAGAATAAATAAACTCTGCACTGCTATTTATACCACAGCCTTCTCTTCATGGTTTAAATATGACGTGTTAATTCTTACAAACTTGAGCAAATAATTGCTCTGATGTGCTCCTGAAAGCCACCCTTACAAAAGATTGTTCAAAGACAAAATTCAGACTGTGTGCCGTGCTATGCACCTGACACCTCGTTGGAAGACACAGCTTTGCTCATACAATTGGCTGTGAGGAATGTTACCAAGCAGGAGCCAACAAGGACCTAAGGAAGGAGCCCTGGCATCTGGATACAATCCTGAAGTCTGTTTCTGCAGGAGCGTTGCAGTGTAGCTCCCCTCATCTGCCCAGTATCTGGCATTCGAGAAGTAATAAATAACTATAATTATATTTATTAGTTTTGTTTTCATCTTCAGAGACTTTTAGGAGCAATGCTCGCTTTGTAACACCCCCTTAGGAAGATTTTTGTTCTTATTCCAGGGTTACAGATCTGCAAGGAGCTCCCTGCAGATTCCAGAGGTGGCAGCACCAGCTCAGCCTGGGAGACCCTGCCACCCTGGGATGAGTCCGGGTTTATTTATCACTTTTTATGGTAGATGGTATACCTCTATCAAATAGTCAAGCAGCAGAGGTTTTCCTTAGGAACCCAGACAGGGTTGGAGGAGGAGTGGGTTCTTTGTTGTCGTCTAATTCATCCCCAAACCCTTCTTAAAAATCAATAATAAATCATTTGCTTCAGCGTGAATGTTTCATTTGCACATTCTTGTTTGTTGTTTTTCGTGCATGTGTCTCAGTGAGTCACCTAACCACAATTATATATTCAGGCATCCTGTGGTTCTGCGTGGTACGCTCATTCCTCAGGAATTATTTCATTCCCCTGACAGGATAAATGTGGTTCTAGTCTCTCTGTCACACGCATGCGCATACACACACACACACACACACACACACACACACACACCTGTGTGTACCTACTTTATTTAGCTTCTCTGTTTTGGAGAAGCTGCCCTGCTCTCCACCAGGTGTCAGTAGAGGCAGTTTGAACCACTGGTTTTGGCCACCAGAGCATCTGTTAAAGTGATCATTCCTGCTGTATAGGGCTGTCCTCAAGCCACCCCACTGCCCTTCCCGGGAGAGACTCTCTCCCCTTCCTGAGAAGTGTTCAGAGATGATAGTGCACTCTTGGGGAAAGGTAGCTACAAGTAAAGTATATCATAACACAGCAAGCAGATAACTTATCCTTCTCAGAGCTGACCTCATGAAACTATTAGTGGGTGGCTTTTCCTTGACTCTTCTACCACTTTATTATGTGGCTAAAATGTACTTCATGTTTCACTCAGTGTGACCCCAATTTAGATGTAGCAGGGTATTTTAAATTTTCAAGGGGCTTTTTGGTTTGTTTTAAAACCTACTCTGACCCTAGAAATTCTACCGCCACCACTGCTGACCTCAAAACAGAAATAAGACTTTGCCGGGTACATGGCCCCAGAACCTAACATGTAAGGATGAAAGAATACCACCACGCATAGCTGTGTTTATTTTATTTAATTTCCACATTCCCTTTGAGGTAGACTATCTTATCCCCACTTTAGGAATACGTATCTTGATTCTGAATATCCCATATATCACTCTGCTGGCAAGCATCGGGGTCCATGTTCCTGCCGACATGCATGGGGACTATGCTTGCAAGAGAAAAAGAAGAGAAGATGAAGGGAAGAGAGAGGACAGTATTGGGCATGGAGATAGATAGATAAAAAGAAGAGAAGACATGAGCCCTAGGGTGAGATGTTTGGATGCGAACTATAGGGGTGGGAGAGGTAGGGTAGAAGTAAAGGCTCATCATTTCACTAAAAACGAAAACCAAAAAGTTAGCCAGAGCAAATTAATCTCAGTTCCAACCACAGGCCCTGGTTGTATTGTCTTCCAGCTTGAAGGCAAAACATTTTCAGTGACTGCAGAAAGTCTGAAATGAAAATTACAGCTTTGCCTTTCAACAGTCATTTGCTAATGTCTGTTACGTGGGGTTTGGGTGTCCCGCCGTACCTAGCAGAGCAATTCCGAAGCAATTTGCCTTCCCTCAGAGAGATGACCCACTGGGATTCACACCCAGCCAACCCGATAAGCCTCTGCTGTTATTCTACATCTTTATTAAGTAAGTCAGAGACTTACACTGCCTTATAATCAGCCCCATCTCTAGTCTAACGGTGTAGCTTTTAAAATTTTTTTGTCTTACTGATTTTTTTTCTACCCCCAAATAGAGATAGCCTTATGAAGTATGAAAGGTAGCTCATAGCATGCCATGATCAAGCACACCTCGTTCCTATTCCCTACTGTTTAAGTTCTTACCTAATTCCTCTCTTCCCAAATGCAGCTGCAATTTATTCACTTCACTGAGTTCTAGATATGCTGTGAAAATGCAGAGACCTCAGAGAAAGATAACCAGGGCTGCATCTCAGATGTTACAGAGCTGGGGACAAATTCATTTTGGCATCCAACCATCCTTACTCAGGTTAAATGAACATGAAAGTTGGCCTTGAAAGGAAAAAACAATTTTCACGCCCCTTTAAATTTTCAAGGGGCTTTTTGGTTTGTTTTAAAACCTACTCTGATCCTAGGAATCCCACACCTACCACTGCTGGCCTGAGAGCAGAAATAGGACTTTGCCTGGTTCATGGCCCCAGAGCCTATCTTGTAAGGGTGAAAGAATATCACCCTTACATGATAGGAAAAATCCCAGATGAGCAAGAAGCAATTCCACCTCCCTTGTATTTTGGTAATGATGGTCAGTAGGAAAGTGTGCTTCTGTGTCATTTGTGAATCTTTAAGCCACCTAAGGTACCTCAAAGTGGGTCCAGATAAGAGCTCCAGTCCTAGATGTCTCAGTGATGGTTAGTTAGGGCCAGCCAGGAAATGGGTAGAACATGATAATGCCCACAATAATAATGAAGAAATCTTCTAATGCCTAATGCTGATGTCTGGTTTCTAAATTTACAGAGCATTTTCTAGGATGATGTATTAAATTTTTTATACATTTAAATCTCAAGATTTAAAACTTAAAATTTACAAATACACCCTGAGAGGGCAGGAATTCTGATTTCACTTTACCAGCGAGGCTCAGAGAGGTCAGGAGCCTACACAACATCCCAAATTCCAGAGCTGTAAGACCCAAAAGCATCAGGAAAGATTCCCAGTCCAGGCATCTTTCCTCTACACCTGGGACTGAACTTGTTCTAGAATGTTTCCCAAATGTCAAGGCCAAAGGTTTGATGTAATTGGTCTTCATTTATGAGGGGAAGAGAGCAGGGAGAAGCACTACCTTCCAACATGGGGCCAGGAGATGTCTAGGAGGGCCACAGCCCACACCAGCAGGGCAGCAACTTGTAGGGGCAGCCATGCACCTTTCCCCACTGCACTTCTAGATGTAGACACAGCTCCTGGAGGCCAAAATGAGGACAGGGTGTGCAAGGATCAGTCTATACCATAAGCTTCAGCAGAGCCCAGTGCCCCACAATACCAGTTATGCTTCAAAAAAGCAGTTGCTTGCTTCATGAATACCTCAAAACATCACCAAGCTATGCCCTTCTCTCGTCTCATGACCTGTAAACTGCTTTGACTTAGGAAATCTACAGCAAGTACTGGTGCCACTCTGGTCACATTTCCTTGGTGCCAGGGATAAGGTGGGTTTGTCCTTCCTGAGAGGCCTCCTGGGGTTAATGGTCTGAGCTCAGAGTTTGTGATGACCTAACACATGGACACCAGACCTTTTCAAATGAACAGGGAGAATCGTTTGTGAAGGTTCTCACTGTTGTGGCACATGACTGCAAAACATTCTGCTTGCTTTCTTCTGAGAATCCAAGGAGAAAAAACCTAAAGAATTCTGTTTGAGGAGGTTGCAGACTACGCCCTCGGAAAAGATTGGTGTCAAGATCAAGAGGGAGCTGTCTGTCCAATTCAGCTTACAGACCGTACAAACAATGACTCACCGGGTCTATATAGGAAGTTTTTAGGGTGTAATTTTCACTTGCCCCTTCAACACTGCCTAAGGATGACCAAGGGGACCTTGACTATTAAAACAAGAGAAAAACAATGACCTCACTCAAAGAGATGCACCAAAAGGGTAAGCCTCCTGAACTGCCCTCTGCACTGCCACAGGGTTACTTTTCTCGCACAGAGTCACTCCTAAAGGACATTCCATGACTCCCTATTTCCCACAGCACAAAGCCCGAGTCATGGAACCCTTCATTCCAGGAGCCTTCATTGTTTCCGCAGTGTCGTTCAGGCCCTGCCCAGATCACGTGCCCTGTGCTCTTTTCTTGCCGATCAGCCATGCTTTTTATCCCCTGCCTGGAGAAAATACTAGTTCATTTTTCCAAAGTCAGACTTAAATGCCACCACTGGATCCCCTCATACAGGTAGAGTTCATCACATGGCCCTCAGTTTCTTCCAACACACCTTCCATCCTTCCTGGTCAGCTCTTCTACCCCTGAGTTGCTGGTTACTTCTTCACCTCAGTCCGCCAAAGTAGGCTGCATGAGTAATTCCTCTTGAGTGATCCAGACCAGAGTTCATGTCTACAGTAAATGGACCAGCATAGACCAAATCCTTGGGTTGGAAGGTGGCTTATCAGCTGCCTGGCTTGCTTTTCAGAATCCTGTCTTTTTTCCACCTACAAAGGGATCTTCTCTTTGTCCCAGACTAAAAATAGCTCTTGTGTCTCCTTTTCATTCCATTCACTACATTATGCTTATTCCACTTAGCTCTCTTCCACTCTCTGCTTACATTCCGGTAGTGATCCAGATCTGCAGCCAGAGCTTAATTTAGGATCTGGGAGTAGGTTTTCATTTTCTGTGCACCCCTGAAAGTGTTTGCCAAATCATTTCCTCATTTCTCAAGGGAGCAGACCCACATGTGCATTATATTCCCATAGTACACCATACCCACAGTAGCTAAAATCCACAAAGCTAAGACATGAAGCTTTAGAGGGAAGTAGGACAGGCCAGCATGGAGCAGACCCTCATGGTTATTAGCTCATCTCTGGAGCCACATCCCATACTGCACTGCTTTCTGCCGCATAAGGATGCTGGTCTTTCCAAGGCTGATTGTTCTCTAATAAAAATTAGCCCCAGATACAGGGAAAATGATCCTCTTCTATAAAGCTGCTTATAGCTAAGAAAGGTGCATCATTTTAGGCCTAAGATGGAGGAGAGAAAGTCCCCTTCAGCACTGTCTGGCAGAATCTCTAAATCATCCTTGGTGTACCCAATACACTTAAACTCTCTCCTGCATTACAGGGTCTCAGATATAGGAAAACCACTATCAAAACTTTTACGACATTCCCTCGGTTTCCTCCAACATTTCTTAGACATCATGCAGGAAATTCTACGTGCGATGCCTGCCTCTCTCAGAGTGCATCTGCCCACGGATGCTCTGGCCTTTGTCCATAGGTTGCACCTCTGTCCTACAAATTCTTAGCCTTGCAGCCATCAGAAGCAGCCCTACCTCGCCACAGGTTATGTGGATCCCAGTGTCACCCGATATCTCTGGACTTACTTCCTAAAGGATGGAAGAATTCCATTTATTTTTCAGTTTCAGAGGACTCAATAACAACTTTGTGCTCTTTTGTATTTTTAGAAACTATGTGAAAATATACATGTTGGAGGCTGAGTGCCATGCTCCCCTCTTCCCAGGGAAATGAGTTTTACCTAGATATGCAGCACTCCTTCCTTGGTACATGCCATCCAGGACTTTTAGCTGCTCTGGCTCAGACAACTTTTAAAATGGATTATAAATTTCTTGAGGGTAGAACCCCCATCTTAACCTGTCTGCATCTCCCAGAGCTTATCCAGGTGCTAAACATCACATTCATCGCCACCATTTCTACCTCCTTCGTGCCCAAGTCCCCACACCACCTCCACTGCCACCACCTCAATTCTGTTCCCTTTCCTCTCTCTCCCAAACCTCCCATGAGAGGTGGAAACTGCAGTCGCTGTTGCACTTAGTTTTCAGCAAGATTATCTCATCTGTTAGGTGAGAAGCCCATTATGCGCAGGCCGAGTCTTGTCTTGGAACAAACCTGAGAGCTTTGCCTAAACAGAGCAGGTCTCCATCCAGGTCTGTTCCCAGTCAAATGAGGGTAAAACATAAGGCATGTTCTCCACTCCGCAGCCTCTGCCTAGGACACTAAATAGAATGGCATTCTCTTCTAACTGAAAACTCTACCCTGACCAGGGAGCCAGGGGACTGGTTTCAGTGAATGATATGAGGACCGGACCTTGACTCAGCACTTCCCAAACCAAGCTGTAGTTGTCAGTCCTTCCTAGCATAGCCAACCTTTCCAACAAGTCGGCACTGTGACTCTTCCTCCTTGAGGCCCTACTGAACAAAGCCCTTTGCTGTTCTTGCTTCCTTTCTGGCAAATGAATCACTCAGTTTGCTTTTTTTTTTACACCTCTTTCCCCCTTTGACACCATGAATTGTGGCTGACCCTCCCCCCAGACCCATGCCTGTGGCCCTAGAGAGGAACCCAGCCCTGGGTTTCCCTCCTCATTACAGAGCACTCTGCTGCCACGCACAGTGTCTTCCAGGATGGCAGAAAATGAGGCCCTGGGACACCTGCCTCCCCTGCAAAGTTATTAGAATCTTTACTCCGATTATATTTAAAACTTTAGAGCTTGTTGAGGGAAATAGTACAAAATACTATTAAATAATTATAGTAATACTTTCCTATACCAACAATGATATAGTAACACTAAAGGACTAAGTCATACTGTCGTTTTGAAGAAAACAAAGTACTAAAGGAAAATTAGTAGTAAGGTTTGTGTGGCTGGCACTAATTTTAAACATTAATAACATTCCTATTTTCAGGCACTTTGTTTTATGCACAACACTTTTACATAGTTCATATGCATTTTCCACTGCAATTTTAAAAATAAGAATATTTTACATTGCTGGTATAGCAAAGATATAACTGGGATGTTGGAGCTATAGCTTTAAGATGATTTTTGAAAGATGCAAAACTATTCTAACATATTTGCATTAATGTTGTATTTTAATTCATTTGTTACCAACTGTGATTCTTGGTGACAAGTGACAGAAACTAGACCTAGAGCAGCACGTATAAAATGGGAACATTTGTTCAGAGTAACAGGAAAGAGTTGAGTAGCTGAACTCTGGGAGGGGAAGGAGGGGCACAGCTGGGCCTCACAGAATCAGGGGTTCTGCTTTACCTTAGATCCTCTGTGAAGGTCAGATGTGTCCGCTCACCCTCACATGGGCATTCTCCAGGGGGCTGAGACATGGCTACAAACACTTAGTTTTAATTTCTGATGAATTCTTCTCCTGAAGAACAAATAATAGTATCCCCTCCTCTCTCTCCCTCTGTCTCTCTTTGTCTCTCTGTCTGTCTCTCTCTCTGTCTGTCTGTCTCTCTCTCTTTGTATCCTGAGGAGCCATCTCATTAGCTCACCCCAGGTCCTGGACCACTTTGGCCAGAGGGGTGGGACACTATGTAGCCTGCACCATCTTACTCACCTTCTCTGGCACCCTCAGAATCTCCTGTGAAACATGGCCACTTCCACGGTTTGGGAGAGGGAGGTAAATGGAAGGATAGTTTTAAACAAAAGAACACAGGCCAGAGAGTCAGTACTGCGGCATGTGCTGTCACTGAAGGACATCTCCAGACATGGGCCTCTTGGTTAGCCAACAACCAGACAGGTGACTGAGGGTAGGCAGCAGATGGTGGTGGTTGTGAGCCTTGGCAAGCTGACTAGAAGAACCCATTTTCTAGCTAGTTGTATTTTAATCCAGGTATTACCTGGATTCATCTTTTCTCCCAGTTTCCAATTCAGGTGGCTTCCATCATGGCATATTGTCCTATTTTTTCATTTTACTCAGTTATTCACCATATACTTGTTGAGTACCTATTGTGCATCTGGCAGTCTGCTTCATGTGGAAGATACAAAAATGAGAAGAACAGCCCCTGCCATAAATAGATTCCAGTCTAGTGGGAAAGGCAGCCGTGTAAACCTATAATTTCCAGTGGGTGTGACAAGAACTATGATCGGGTATGAATTCATTGTCTGGTATGAGACGTGGAGTCAGGATGTCAGGATGAAATGTCATATATAACCCAGGTGATCAGAATTCACATGCTTCCTCTTCCATGGGCTTCCTCCTCTTCAACATCAAGCTGGCTCCTCTGGAGCCAGTGGAATGCACGTGCATGGTGCATTATAGTCCGCCCGTCACTGTCACTGTCATCCTCCTAAACCCTCAGCAGCATCAGCCTAGAGAAATAAGTAAAGTGTGTACTAGTTTCCTCATTTCATGCTAGTAAAGTGGTGATTCCAGCGCTTTGACATTACTTGTCATGATTCCATGTCCTGTAATGTGATGCCATTGACCTTCCACCCATGTGTTGGGCTTCAGTTCTGATCCAAAACCAATATGCTTCCACTGTCTTCCCCTGGTCTGCTCTCCAGGAAAAGGGACCTAATCCTTGTCTGTCCCCAGCAGTATGCTGAAGGGCTTGGACCTGTGCTCATCACCTATCTGTGCCCATCTGCACCCTTCCCCTGGGTGCGCCCTTCCCCTGGGTGTGCCTCTGGTCAGTGACACCCACAGGCCTCCTTCTTGTTCATGTGAAAAGGAGAAGGTCAGCCCTGGCTGCATAAATCATAAATGAGCAGATGAAGGATTCAGTGTATAGCAGCCTAAGACTTTCAAGTGCACATGAATTACCTGTATCTTGTTCAATGCAGTCTAATTAAGGTAGGACCCAGATTTTCTGTTTTTGACAAGCGATCAGCTGCTACTGAAACTGCTGGTCTACAGACCACACTTTGAGAAGCAAAAATCTAGACTGAAGATGTTTGATACATCTTAGCCAGTCTTGGGGAAAAGAGCAATTTTTTTTTCTTAAAAAGCTGAGGTGGTAAAAAAGTAACCCTGAGAAAAACATTACTTTAAAAACATGTTTATAGAAAAAACCCTGAAAAGAAAATTAAGAGGTCTTTTGAACTTCATGTGTCACAAAGCCCACTTGTTTCCCAAGATGTGAAAGTAGCAAATGTCACCTGAAGCCAATTCATGCATATGGTACTATTTGGAAGAAAAACATTACAGAAATGCAAATCATAATCTATATTACTTTTTCTTATATTTTCTCTTTGTAGGAAATATCAGTGAAAAAAAGGATCCAGAATGATTACTAACCTATGACTCCCAACAGTATGACAGGTATCTAATATATTTTCTTAATTTTCTTCACGTGTCTGCATTTTTGTTCTGCCTAAAGTGAAGTATAGGGTTCTTAAAGAGTAAGCTGAATCTAGGCGTCAGTTATTTCCAAGTCAAGTATTGTTAATCCCTCAAATATAACCCTACAAAATGTCCTTCATCTTCTTCAAGAATTATGAGACCTATCACCACCAGAGAAATAATGGACAGGAAATGACAATTCTCAGCAAAAGGGTAGTTTTTAGCCATCCTGAGATCACCCATGCACACTGAATATGCGTATTCTTCAGTCATTCAGGTCCTTGTCATAAGAGGCTCCCTGTCCTTAGGCTCCCTGACCACGGAGTCGATGCAAAGTGGGTGGTTTCTTCCACTAAGCGATAGAGTCAGAGTGGAACATGATTAGGTCACCTATGGCACATACGAGCTATAAAACCCTGAGCAAAGATCAAAGGAGAGATAGACTGACTCATGGGAGAATATAAATTTGCAGCTGAACATGGTGATGTAGGCTGTAATCCCAGCACTGCGGAGGCTGAGAGAAGAGGGTCAAAAGTTTAGGGCCAGTGTGGGCTACATGGCAAGTTCAAGGCCAACCTGCCCTCCATAGTGATACATTGTCTCAAAAACAAAACAAAACAACAGAATATAAGGTGGTAATCGCCCAAATGCTTAGTAAAGCACTCAGAGCAGGGGCTGCACGCTGCAAGGGCCTAGGAATCAAGAAGATGACACTAATGCATAAAATGTGTGTGGGTAAAAACCAACTGAAGGACTCAGTTTCCCTCTAAAAAGAAACCACCCTCCACTCTAGGCAATCATAGACAAACAGAAGCCATCTGTGTTTACAGATTTTAAATTTTTAGAGAAGTTATAAATCCAGAATTTAAATGAAATACCTCAATTTTTAAATGTTTGTGGTTAATATGGTGAAGAAAATGTGGTATTCATACACAATGAAATACCACTCTGCCATAAAGAATCAAAAACTTGGGTCATCTGTAGAAAAATGGATGTATCCTGAGACCGTAATGTCAAATGAAATCAATCAGATGCACAAGCTGATTTGAAAAATAGATAATAGGAAGTAGGAAAATAAATGGTTTTGTTCAAATGGGAAGAGGGACCACAAGAGGGAAAGATGGGGCAGGGAAGGAAGAGAAGGAGAGGAAACAAGGACTTGAGATGTGTTATGTACATGGCTTCTGGCAAGGAATGTAACCCTTAAGTAATGCAAATGTACTAATAAAAATTTAAACCTGGAAAAAGTAAAAAGTATCATAAGATTCATGAGCCTGTCTAATCATGTCTGCTGCCTGGACTTAACCCAGCTGTCAGTTTATTACCCCTGCTGCACGTCTGCCACCCTAGCACCACACCCATGACCATCCTTTTTGTTACCATGGCAGCATAGCAGATACCCATAAACCCCTGCATGTAATGAAGGCACTGTATCTTCTGATAATGTATTTGTGTCATCTCACTCTCTGAGATGAGCCAAATGTGTGGGACAGTTTCTCTAAAAACCTATTCTCTAGTAGATCAGAAAAACTAAAAGCAACTGAAAGCTGTCGCTCTGTCTTCTGAAAGTTTGGAAGATTCCCAGCAGCCGTGAACATTTTCTCTCCCGTCATCACTGCCCTACTTCTGTACCCACACACACTTGAGCTCCTGATGTACCAAAAAGACACAGTACCTTGGAAGAGCAGAATGATTCACATCTGTAAGAAATGAGGACCTCAGACTCCCATCTCGTCCTTCCCTCGTTTTATTGCACATTAGCAAATACCAAAACCTACCCACTCCTAGTGTTACTCCATTAACAAGCTCAACCCTTCCCCTCTTAAATCTTCTGCTTCATAAACCTGCTTATTCAGTGGAAAATTGATGTAGTTCAACCTTGGCAATAGCCTCCACGTCTAGGCTGATAGTGAAGGCTAATTCCTGTCTGAGTGAGGGCTTAAATTTGGGAAGACACATGTGAGCAAGTAGTGATACTGCAAAACCGAAAGTGTTCTCCTCTCAGAAAAGGACAGGGTAAGATCAAGTACCACACAAGAGGGTCAGGGATGTGGCTCGGCGGCACAGTGCCTACCTGGCAAGTGCAGGGCCCTGAGTTTGATTCCTGGTACCAAAAAAAGCACCACACAAGGGTCACTCTATACAGGTACTCTGCACCCAAAAAAACTTCCAAAGGTACAGATTTGAGAACATAACCTCCTGAAACACAGAAATGGCAAACTCTGATATAAAACTGGGTAATAAAGTGATTTGTGCTTGCTGGGGAGGGTTGTTCTAAATGTAGTACAGTAATAAGCATCCATCCCGGGTCCCTTCAGATCAGGGGTTGGCAATATTTTATTGATTCTAGAGGACCAGTGAATACCTGTTTCTGGCTTCATAACCATAAGTGTCTGTCACATTTGGTCAGTTCTTCTGTTGCAGCTTGAAAGTTCATAGGCTGTATGTAAACAAATGGGCTTGCCTATGCTTTAGTAAACCTTTATTTACACAACAGGCAGCAGGTAAGCCTATAGATGGGGGGAGCAGGGGAGCGCGTCCTTCTAGTTCTAGGCCATCCCAATATTGAGCAGAATCCTCCAAAGCTGAATTAGCTCAAGGCTGAATGAAGTTCACTTCTGGACAGTTACAGACAAAGCCAGCATTTGAGTCCGCCTTGTGGAGATGGGTGCTTTCCTTTCTGGCCGAGCTGGAACCCTAGCTACCCTGTAGGGGTGGAAGGAATGTTCACTTGCAGCATTTTTTCATGGTGTAGAAATGAATCCTAGCTCTATGTTCAAAAAGAAGGTTACTCCATATGTATATGTGATCACCGTATGTGAATAGGCTCAGAGAATAAAATCAATACTTTAATTACCCTTGTTTGTAGGTGATATAAAGCAGTGTTACTTTCTCATTCACTGTGGGTTCAGGCTACATGTTTATTTTAAGAAACTTAAAGACAGACCACAATAAAGTTACAAGCCATTGGAACTAAGTGCTTGCTCTAAGGCCATAATTTTAAAGCCAAATGTGCATGTTTTTCTGTTTCAAAGGCATAATAGGTACCATTACTGTTGTGTAATACAGGAGACCAATTAACCATATGTAAAGAAAAACCTTTTTGAAGGAGCAAGAGTTAAGAACATTGAATCTGTTTTCCTAAAAACAAGCAAACCAGCAGTCTCAGAGAAAGGAAACACAGTTTTCATATACAGCTCTTTTGGCTACAGTGTTTATTAAATTTATATATTTTGATTTATTCATGTGGAAAATTTTATTTTCTGGCATTATTTAATGTCACCTACAATGGAATTGCGTTTTGTCCAACATTCTCTCACTGCTTTACTCCATCTAATCTGAAATTAGGACTGTATGAAATTACTCACTGAAATATACTGGTTCTTAAAGAGGAAAATAAGAAAATAACTATGATATTTTAATAGTGTGGAATTAAGCACCACTTCCTAGGTAATCTGAGGGGAATTCTGCTGCCATTTATGACATTATAATGAGCTGTGTATGGAATCAGACCTTGATTCACAGCACAAAGAAATTCATTGTAAGCTATGACTACCTAAAAATTTTAATAACCAACTTAGAAGCTTTTGATCTTACCTGAAAAGGAAAATAAGAAATCATAGTCGATTAACAACAGCCAAGGAGGCAGAAGCAAAGATCTGTTATATTCACATGGAATCTAGCTTTATAAAATTAGGGAATGGCATAGCATTAGTACAGTATTTATTGTGTTCACTGAAACTAGACCCTCGGTTATTTAGAGTCACACTGTCAGGAACCTTTCATGTAAACAATACACCCCTCCCTCAGTGATCTGACTTGCAGTTCTCCCTCACAACCTGCTTGGTCTTTCAACTTCCTTCCTGCACCACTTTTCTTCTCTCTTTATCAAAGCATTATCATTGCAAGCTAATGCCAGGCAGGGCCGTTTGCAGGGATACTCAGAGATGTCAGCCGTCGCCTCGGTGGTTCCCACTATGTGATCTTCACATTGTTTCATGTTTGCTTGCTTTATTAGGGAGTGATTTGTTAGGCAAAATTAAGAACAGCATAGGTTTATTTACACTTTTATACTTCTGAGTGGTTTGTACGTGCTCAGTGGCCGCTCGGATTTCATCTGTAACTTGCTGCTCATATTTATTTTGCATTTGCCCTGAATGATCTTTGTCTATTTTTCATTGTTTATAGAAACTTTTATGTATTAATAATATTAACCAAGGAGTTAATCTCTCTAAATTTCCTATTCTTTATTATTTAAATAAGAAAACAACACTAGTCCATCTCTTCATTTACTTTCAAGATCATATTCCTTCTATATTAAAAATGAGTAAGTATACATCACATTTTCATATAGTGAGGCCTATTTACGTGGGTGGTTGAGTATGAAGAAAAAGGAACCCTGAAGCAAAGTATTTTATGATTTGAGGTGATCCCACTGAACACATTTTTCATTTCATCAAAATGCTGAAGTTGGAAAAACTCAGCATTTTACCTTAAAGCCCATGTGCTTTTCCAAGATGGATCTCGAAGTGTTCCTTAGGCTTTTCAGCTGCTCCTGAGAAGCTATTTCATTCCTTCAGAAATATATCCACAGTGGTACATGTGTCCTAAACTTCCTCCACAGAATATATGTTCACAGTACTAGCAAAATAATGATACCCCTGAAAAATACCTATATTTGTCACTTACCTGTCACGGGAACAAAATGCCTGACATCACAACTTACAGGCTCATGACTTTGGAGGAGGCAGTCTGTGGGCGGCAGTCTCTAGGGCAGAAGGGACAGGCAGGAAGGTATGGTGGAGGAAAAGTGCTCTCCACATGGCAGCTCAAAAGCACAGAGAGAAAGATGGAGGACACTCCTCCAGGTCATGCCCCTATGTCACTCACCTCCAGCCAGGCCCCACCTCCTAACAGCATATGAAGTTACTGAACTCACCAATGGATAAATCCACTGATGACTATAACATCCCCATATCCAATCCCTTTCCAAACACATGAGACTTTTGAGGGACTTTGCAGATCTAAACTGTAACAATAATGTTAACAGTGTACACATTGTTAATGTTGTTCATTATCAATAAATACTCTCACACAAAAGAATTTTATTCATAGTTACTTAGTAATCTATCATACAGTGATATTATCCTTGATTGTTAAGTCATTAACATAATGTTATTATAAATAATATATGATGATGAGTATGTATTTGTTGAAAATGATAGGACTATTTTATAATTGCCTTATACATGATTTTTCACCTATTTCTTCAAAATAAATTTAAGTCAAAGGAAGTGCTGAATCAAAGAAACTGAACATCTTTGCAAAATTTTTTCTTTTGCCAGTTTTGTGTGGAAGTACACACCTGTAATCCCAGCACTCTGGGAGGCTGAAGCAGAATGGTCACAAGTTTGAGCCCAAGCTGGACAATTTAGTGTCACAGCGAAACTCTGTCTCAAAAAAAAAAAGAAAAAAAACCTTCTTTTAAAGAACTAGGGATGCTGTTCAGTGCAAGGGTCCTGGGTTCAATTTCCAGCACCACAAAAATTTTCTTTCTTTTGTTAAATTATAAACAGATTATTGGACCAATTGAGACACCCACCAGCAATGCAACCTCTATAATATTCTCTCCAACTAGAGAGACTTTTTATGATTAGCTCATTTGTTTTTGAGGAGGCAGTTTATTAAGTAAGCGTTTACACTGCCCTTCAAAATTTCACAGTTTTCTTAGGAAGAATACATTTTATTATACAGTGCATATACACACACGTTCATGTGTACACACATGCCAATTGACCACAAAAGCTTTATTTTTTATAACTTACCTGTTTAACTTTTCTATTGTGTTTGTCTTATGATTTATGTATTAAGGAATTAATTCATTGTCTATCATAAATGTCATAAATATTTTCACAATTTATTACATGTCCCTATTTGTTGATGGCAATATTTAATCTTCTTTTGCATAACTTTACACAGAAAAGCTACAAGGTTAATGCAGTGAATTTCCAGCTATGCTTCATCTGAGTCTTCAAATGTTAACATTTTGTCACATTTGCTTTCCTTTCTATCTCTGTATAATTTCTAACTTAAACCATTGACAAATAAGTTCTAAACATGATGCTACAGCATTTGGGGACACACAAAAGTTTCCAGTTAATACATGGTGAGTTCTACTGGGTATAATTTTACCATTTCTGATTGTCAAGTTGGGAAATATCTCCTAACTGTGAAGGAACAGAATTCAAAGGCCTCTTTCTATACATACTTTCTATTTCTATAAAGAGAGGGTTCTTTTTTTAATTAGGCACATGAATTGTCTCAACCACACCCCCTCGTAACACCTTTGGTTCATCAACCATCCACGCAAAGTAACTGCACTCTGGCCACCGAGAGAGAGGAGGGGAAACCTGACAGAGATGCGTCCTTCTGTCCTGCCTCTCAGCAGCAGCACAGCCACACCCCTGGTCTTTTTCCTGGTCACCCTTTCAAAAGGAAGGAGCAGCAGAGGCGAAGGGAGGCTGGCACTAATGAGCACCAGCATGCTGCTCTGCTTTCTCCCCCGCGTGCTCCAGAGCGGGGAGGCTTTAGACTGATTTATACACTCCTGGCACAATTATTCTGCAAGGCATCTGGAGGTTTAGTTCACTTTCCTCTGGATTCCTGTTTCCCCAGTTGTGACCAAAAATAAAATGTGGCCTTGGATTTTTCAGAGCCAACTATACACATTACAAACATTGCCACAAATAGTTCTGCAGAAAGAAAAATACTAACTTGCCCAACTAGCTAGTTCCGCTCTTTCTTGAGCCAATTACAAAAGGGAACTTTGATTTTATTTCTTGGGCATATAACTATGTGGAGGGGTGGTGGCAGAGGCATTTTGGCTCCCTCTCCCACGTGGTGTCACTAAGTGAAATTAAAATCTCACTGCAGGTAGACTTGAAAGGAAGCGTCAGTCTCATCCTGAAATTCCCGGAGGGCCAAAGGGAGACTCTTCCACACACATCCCGCAGACTGACTTCAATTCATCCTCAGGCCAGCTCCTCAGAGTAACTGCTGAAGCCTCATGTTCTCCTGTCCCTCTCCTCCACAGGCGTATAATCTGGTGTGTCCCTGTAGCACACACTGCCTCCTCTCCCTCTCCCTGTCTACACCCCTTAAGTCTGTCTACCTGTTTGCTTGCTTTGAGAACTGGGCCCCCTTTGCTCCATCTCCCCCATTTGTATCTCCTCATAAAGCCCCACTTTGAAAAATAAACAGATCTTTCTTGAGAGCTCACCTTGGGAAACAAGGGGAGGAAAAACTCTCAATGTTGATTATTTTACATTTTTTCCCTGTCATTCACAAATTGGTAGAAGACAGTGAAAATCCCTCCATGGTATGTACCCAGTCTAACAAACACAGAGACGAGCACCTCAGCTCACGTTTTCTCCAGCTTCCATCATAATGAAGGGAAAATCAAGCAGCCACACAAAAAGAGAGTTTGAATGCAATTACCGTATCAGCTTTTATTCAAAACAAAAACAAATGGTTCATTTTCCTCAGGAAACAGAAGAAACAGTCAGCCTTCATACAGTACAAGAACACCCAGCTTTGCCACAGAGTCTACTGGTCAGGACCAGCCCTTCTATACTCTGATTGTCCTTCTCCAACCCCCCCTATCTTGGACTTCCTGATCTTCTTCCGGAGGAGAAACTTCCTCCAGAAAAGTAGGTGCTTTCTGAAAAACACCACATTAATGAAATCCCACCAACTCTAGTCAGTGAAAACCTTCTCTCAAACTCCTGGAGTCTCATAGACAGTTGCTTATAAAATAATTTCAGTTTCCAGTCTTGAGCTTCAGCTAAGTGATCTGGAAGAGGAAAATATCAAAAGGAGAGAAGTTTATAAAGAATATTATAGGAGAGGAGGAGAGTGAAGAAAAAATTTTCAATTCCTCCATTCTTCCTAGGCGCCACCTTTCACAACCTTGAGCTTCTTCTCCTCCCCTGTCCCTAGCCGCACCACCCCTGCAGCCCACCCCAACACCCTCTTCTATCATCTTCACCTTTGTAACCATCACCACCCCTCCACTGAGGTTGCCACCCCCACTATGCCCACCCCACTGTGTCCATCTCCATTTTGATACACTCATCTCATCCAAGATGACATGGAGGTAACATCCAAGCCTTGGAGATAACATCCAAGCCTGTGGTAATCAAGAATGCCCCAGCCCATGTTTGCTTGACTTCTACTAACACTCACAAATAACAACTGTATCATAAAAGGGTTCTGTTATATCAGGATGTATCTTCCTCACTGTGCTCCCAGATGCCATCAAAGAGCAGAGCAACTCCACATATGTACATGCAAGTTCTCTCAAAAGAATTAAAAATAATATTTCTGATAAGAATTTAGTTCATAATGAATTTATGGTGTAACTTGGTTTGCAGTGAGCCAAGAGTTATTTTTGTATGCCACCACCACCCGCCACTATCCCCAAATGAAAATTTCCAGGCTTCTGTTTTATCAATCTTTGCTTTTCTTTCAAGTCTTGGCTATGATGACATTCTCACGCTGGAATTTGACTCTGCTGTAAAAAGGAAACCAGTGTGGGCTCCAATTCCCTAAGCCTGCAGAGTCCAGATGGGCTTCTTGTCCAGGTGCTAGAACTGAATCAAGAGCCATTTTCTCTAAGGCTCACAACTTGTTGGCTGGTAAAAGCCAACATGGTGAAGTCACGCTCCAGAGGTCACCACAGTGAACTGCTGAGTTTTTAAACCATCAATTCCCAAATCTTAGGAAACTATGAGTTAAATGACTTCAAATATTGATTATGGTTTGCCGTTAACTGAATTTCTTAATCTGTACCATGCTACTGTGCATACTGAGTCCCTGAGACATATTCATTATGCAGCCATCCCTCAGCTTATTGAGGCAGACCCCTCTCATTTTTTAGAACACCTTACTTCGCCCTGCACCAACTCGACTGCACATTACAATTACCCTGGGGCATTTTTAAAGGCTGGTATCCATTGTACCCCAGACTAGTTCAAGGATGCTTTATACAGTGGAAGGCCTTTCCTTTTTCTAAAAGAGAGAAACGAGAAATACTTTTGTTATTTTTTATTTTATGAAGAGATATTTTAATGCAAAAAGCTAAACAAAAGACTTGGAGCAAATAATTCATGCAACAGGAAGTAATTTTTAATACAGCCTTTTCCGGGCTGCAGTGCCTGATAAATTGAGCCTCTTACAATAGGTACTGGCATTCTTACTTTTTAATGGACATCAGTCTTGATGGCAGGCAAAGCAAAGGTGCCATCACCCACGGTTCTGCTGGCTGCTCAGCACTCCCAAGCACGTCAGACTTAGCATGGTGTCTTCACATCATGTGGGTAGTAATCGCAGAAAACTGGAAGGAACGCACATCTCCATGTCCATCCATGAAAAGGAGGCTTAATAAAGTCACTAACTTGTCACACTCAGGTCTATTTGTCCAGTGTCAAATTGTGCTTCCTAATATCTTTCTGCTGACTTCGCCCTCTGCTTATAACTCCCTCGAACACTGTGCTTTTAAACATTTTCTCTTCCACACTGCATTGACTAAGTATTAGATTTCACTAACCTATTTTTAGTAAGCAGTGGTAGATTTAATTACTAATCTGATGTTTCTGATGTGTGTACAAGATGAAATAACCAATAACATTCCCATACTGCATAGATAAATTGGAAAATTTCTGTATCTTTTTCAAAAACCATAAAGCATAGGATTTTATTTGTATGAAAGTGGCACAGGTTTCTTCATGTTATAGTACAGTTTCCCTTGGCCTTTTTTCAAATTTTGTAAATTTTTCCACCAATACTGCTCTTATGGCCCTTAGGAGCCAATGGAATGGGAAATTCTAAGCATTCTTATACCGAATTTTTTCAACTCTAAGTTGGAATTATACTCCTATACCATTTAGCTAAATGAACTATAAATGAAGCCATCAGAATACGAATTACTTTGGCATTACCTTTAATCAGAAAAGTCTTTTAGTGTTATTATAAAATCAAAGATTAAGTCTATGTAAATGAATATAAAATACCCTGCCATACTTAGTAGTACATAATGAAAATATTCATGAGAATTTCATTCATTTGATACCATGCTCCAAATTAGCTCAGAAGTTATTGACATAAATTAAAACGTAAATTCTTTGAGTTTTTGAACAGAAAATTCTAATTAAATTTTCTATGTTTTAAGCAACTAATAAATTGGCTACTGTGCATATAAACATGACCAAAAAATTATCCTTACCTTTCAGGAAGTCACACTCAAGAGATCACAGTCTAGAAACACATCAGTACATATTTTTGCAACATCTGAGAAGACTTGTAGAAGTTTGGAATTGGAAGGAAACTTAGAGACCAGTCTTAAGATTTCAGATGGAAAAACTAAGCTGACAAATTTAAAGTAACATGCATATGGCCACATAGCCACATACCACACAGATATTTTTGTTGTACTCCAAGGTGATACTTCACATTTCTTAAATATGCAGTGACTCTGATCAGATCTGTAAAATACTGAATGATAGAAAATTATTTGGAATCATATAGCATATATTAGAAAAATAATATTCTCCATTGTAATTCCAGAAAGAAGGTATTCCCAAATCTCAGTGACTTTGAACATCAGAATTTTACTTATAAGTGATAAGACCTGCGTCACGTGTTCTTAGTTGGCACATGACACTTGTCAAAATCACTCAGGGACCCAGGCTCCTTCTGTCTTACCATCCCCACTCATGTTATGGACTTCAGAATTTTCTCCACTCGATAGAAGGGAGAAAAAAATAAGGAAACACATAAGAGGTATTTTATAGGCCAGCCCAACGTTTTCTTTCATTCATTCCATTGGCTAGATCTTGGTCACATGACCATATCTCACTACTAGGGAGGATGAGAAATTCAGTCCAGTGTGCCAGTAAGCAGAGTGTAAGATTTTGGTTATGAGCCTCTGTTCTAGGGGCTGTACAGATGCAGGCTAATACTGTGGGAGTCTGTGAGTGTAGGAGGTGCCTGTCTTTATAGTGAAGTCATCTTTTTGTTTAAAAGTGTCTGTTTCAGTCATCTGACCCTTCTCCAGGTAGTGTCCACTTGGTGCTCTATTTTTTCCCACCTTTAGAAAAGAACTAGAACTGGTAACTAGAGTCACTTCTAGAGTTAGCATGATGTCATGAAAAGAGCATGGACTTGTCAGGTATGTTTGTGTTTAAATCCACCGTTTGCCACTTACTAACTTGGTGACTTTGAGCAAGGTGCTTAAGCTCTCAGCATCTCAATTTCCTAGTTGTAAAGTGGGGGACAGGTAGCGTCCTAGACTAGTGGTGAGACTCTACTTGAATCACTTAGTAAACATTATTGAGTGCCTTGTATGTATGAAATCCTACAGTTTATTCTCAGGAAAGAGTAGAGATTGGACAAAAGCCACAGAGCCTGAATCCTTGAGGTGTGTCCAGTTGGTATCACCAGTGGACACTCAGTAAATGTCAGGGCTTCTGCCTCCCCTGAATTTGGATAGCATTTTGTCTTAGCCACTTTCTCGTTGCTGAGACAAAATACTTTCACCTATACCTTGAAAAGATTTTACTTTGGCTCACGTTTTCAGTATGTGATCAGCCAGCTGCAAGGCAGAAATGCCATGGTAAAAGAGTCTGCTGGAGAAAACTTGCTCAGATTCTGGCAGAAGGAAGTGGAGAGAAAAGGGGAGGATTCAGGGAGGGAGATACACCCTTCCAGGTCACCCTCCAAGCGTCGGTCTCTGCCAACCAGGCCCCACCCCTAACGGCACACTCAGATGCCGAAATCACCAGTGGGTGAATCTGTCAGTAAGCACAGGATCTCCATGAGCCAATCAACTTCTAAAATCCCCACCTGTGAAAACATGTGCATTTGGGGGGAGCTTCCCAATGGGGCTCATAATAGATTCCTTTTTTTCCCTTTTCATTCCTGTCCAGCTAGACAATGAAGATAGATTTATTCCTGGAAAGTCTACCTGGAATAAACTGGTGAACAGCGGTGTACCTGTAGAATGTATAGGTCAGGTGGGAAACGTGTGAGTTGTTCTCATTGTTTGAAGTTGAATGTTTAATTTACATAGGTTTAAAATGTAATGAGCTGCAAACAGTCTCAGAGCAACATCAAAGTAGAGAGCCCTCTTCAAGGCAGATACCCTATCCCTTGGTAATCCTGCTTCACAAACCAAAGAGGAGGCCTTCGGAGCTGGTGCATGGCTCGCTGAGAGCCGCAGTGACCCCTCTTGCTCCCTGGTGGGTAGGGAAGAGCATCCAAGGCTCCCCAGAGAAGGAAGAAACAATATGGCTGGCTCCCTCTGTCTGCTGCCTGAGGGCCTCTCCCAGAAGGCCTCACCTCCTACCCTCCTCCGCTCCTTCCTGTCCCTTAGCTCTTGTTTTATTGCTTCCTGTGATTTCCAAACAGGAAGGAGGACTTTGATACTTGTTTTGACAGTCTTCCTATGCTGTACTCTTTTCCTTCATTCTTTCCGTGAAGCTCTGTCTTCTCTCCGTTCCCTTTTATCTTTTTATTTTAAATATATAGACTAGAATTGACAAGGAGCAAATAATGATACGATGTCACCACACCCGGAAAGTATGTACCATCTTGACTCTGATTAGCCCTGCACTAGCCATTTTTTATGTCCCAAACCCCTTAATGCAACAGAGCCAGTAATGCTCTGAAGGCATGAAGACGAATCCACAAAGGGTCTAGTGTGACTCTAACTCTTCAGCTGTGACCTCAGGCAACATGCTTTCCCTTGATACTCAGTTTCATCTGTGAAATGGAACTGACTGTTATTTATAGCAATATTAGTGTCAGAGTGAAAAGAAATAAAGGAATGTGCTCACTGTATGTCTGAAACAATGTGAACCTCGAACAATAAATGATAGATGTCATTATTGTAATCTACCACCGTGAGTTCTGCAGGGCACATGTATCTCCCCTGCCAGGAAAGCTTAGAGAACAAATGCGGCTGTCTTGTTATCTTTCTTCAAACACAGCGGGGAAGAAATTTGCTACCCAGGTGCCATCAGCTGTCCTCAACAACCCACTTCACAGTCCAAGAAGAAAATATCACAGATCTGATTCAAAAATTGATCTTTCAGTTCTATTTTCCAGGCCTGATGCTTGAGAATTCTCTATTAATTTTAAAGATCCCTTTTGGATGTTTGTGCAGAAGACACCACTGAAAGTCTATGACTAAACTTTCTGGGAGCCTTTGCTGCTGGCATGCCTCCACAGTAATCTGATTTTATTGTTTCTTCCTTTCCAGACAAGGATTTTCTAAAGTTCCTTTTGTGTGTGGTCCTTACCCAGCCCCTTCTCTTAAGGGAATTTGGGAATATTGACCCGGTCTAAGACTGACTAATCTGTGTTTTCAGACAAGGCGCTTGTATCCATCATAGCTTTTCTCTCCTTTGCAAGTAAAGCAGTGCAGAGCATGTTAAACAAAGCCAGGGGAAGATTCAAGATTTCCAAGATTAAGAATTCTCTTTGCTTCCTGTCCCTGTCAAGCCTACACCTCTCACCAGAATTTTCCATGTGCCACAAATCAGTTGAATGAAGGCCTTTGATCTCACATGCGCTGGCCAAAAAGACAAAATTTAACCTGGCTAGAGTACAAGGTTCCTGGGCCTGGGACAGCTTAAATCAGTCCATTGATAATTTCAACAGACACACTTCCTAATCAGTCTGTCTGTCTCTCTGCCTCTCACCATCTAAGAGTCTACTTGCCACCCTTAAAACATGACTGTCCTCTATTCCCAATCTCCACATCATGACACATTCCCAGGGCCGTGCACCCCTTAAGGAATGCCATTGTTCACCACTCCCCAGAAACACACTGGCTTAGAAAGAACAGTTACTCTGGCACAAGGAATCATCTGAACATCCTAGCCCAATATTATTTGGTCCTAAATCATCGGCTGCTTGAGGATAAATTAGAAATACAGAAGACAGGGACCGCTAGTCCCAGAAATGAAGTCATCCTGGTAAGGGTTATCTGCCTTCAGCCAGTTTCACCCCATCCTGTGCTCAGCTCTCACTGCACTATGTGGGAGGTTACTGGCGGAACAATGTGTTAGGAGTCAGCACACTAATCAGGGGACCTTGGTTTTCCTTGTATCTGTCCAAGTGGCCTTAATTAAACAATGCCTCCTTATTGGACCTCAGATTCCTTTTCTTTAAGTGAGGCAGTTGAACCTGTGTGGCCCCAAGTTCCCTTTTAGCCCCAACTATGGTCTGAATTATATTATTCAGAGTCCATTGGACCAGGATGAATTGAGCTAGTGAATTTGCCTCTGAAATCAGCATGGGATATTTCTGCCTATGAATTTGCTATAGATGTCCCTAGCTGATGATCAAAAAAAAAAAAGTCTGGAGAACAAGATGAAATGATTCATAGTCACCTCAGTATTAGCTGTCCAGCATAGGGTTCCTTTGTTTTGTACCATTGTGAACTGGCATGAAGAAGAATAAAACCTTCCATTTCTAAACGTTAAAATCAGAAGAAATTACTCTGTTCAAGCAAAATTATTTTGCTCAACTTTTGTCTGCTTCACTTGTTTTAGAGAAAAGCCTACTCAGCATGTCACTCAAAAGTAGGTCTACAGAAGTCCAGAGAGAGGACAGCCTGAAATTGACAGTGACAGGACATTTCAGACACCTACAAAGGCACCCCGTCATATCAAAACCTACAAATCAACATTAGCAATGAAGGAAATAAAATTAAGTTTTGTTGATGGCACAGGAAGTTTCTTATAGTGTTTCTCTCCTTGCTGGAAAGCAATTGTGGTCAATAGCAACTGCAAATCTTTGCTTGTAAGAAAAAAACATTCATGATCATAGTCCACTGGCACATCACAGATGTGCTTAGATATAGTATGACTTTTATGACTTTACAAAATGAGCAATGCTTTATACATTCCACTCTCTTTCCTGTCTGCCAAAAATACATGTCCTTGTTATTATGGCACCCTAGCTAAAAATTCCATTGATCATAGCTGACTTTAGATTACATTAGTATGTCCCTTAAATACCAGTGTTCCTGCTAACACTGAACCCATCAGTCATTCATACTCCTGTGCATATTAATTCAGACTTGCCCTCCAGAAATCAGTCACACTGATTGGTGGGGAGAAAATGATAGGATAGACAAGAAACTCCAGTGCCAGGCAGTGTGGGTTCAGATAAAGAACACCTTGAATCACCCAGGAGAACCCACTCACACCACGGTTTTCCCTACAGCAGGTTTTCTCAACTTCCCTGGCCTGTACCTACTAGGTACCAGTAGCGCACTAACACCCCCAAAGTAAGGACAACCAAACATGTCTCCAACCATTGCCAACTGTCCCCAGGGAGGTGAGAAAAACACTGGGTGAGGACAATCTTCCGGGGGACAGCCTCATCATGTGGGTAGTACCTGAAGTCTCTGAAATTCTTTTTGAGGTAATGTGCAGTGTCATGAACTAACCCTCTCGTGCAGGTTATGTGCAGGAATGGGAGGGAGTCTTCTTCCAGAGTGGCATCTGCACTTCAGCAGCCCCTCCTTCCCCATTTTCTCATCCAGCTAGGCAAATGTATCCCTGGAATTGAGGTGGTGGTAGACAGGCCTCCCAGAAAGCAAACTGCCCTCTCTGCTCCATGTCACAAGCTTGGATCAGTTTGCTACTCCTTCGACTTTATTTACCACATCAACCTAAATAAACATAGCCATGAAAGCGCGGGAGGGGAGCAGTGAGGTTGGCGAGCACGTGGACGATGCCGCTCCGGCAGAGCTGTCATCTGTAGACACGAACCAGAACAAACAAGATAATTACCAGCAGCGCGGTGTGTTTTTCTTCATTTGGTTACTATTTCACTGTTCAGAAAATATCTCAGGCCAGAATTATATACAGCTAGACATGTTTGTACTTTAAGCTGTGACTTTTGTTCTAAAAAATCATGCCTTTCCAATCCATAGGCAGCAATGTTCTCAACAACATCTATTGGAATTAGACAAGCCAGACATAATAGTTTTAGTACATATCAAAAGAAATAGGCCCTTTATTCCATTCTCTTCGGAGGAAAGCTTTTTGCTTCCTGAGGTGGTGTTTCCTGAGGAAATAGAAGGACCTCTTTCAAAGCAATATTCCTGCTGGAGGTAGGTCATGTTAGTTATAGGAAGTTCTAGGGAGTTAGTCGTTATCCATCAGCCTTTGACCTGGTTGAAGGAGGGCTCTGGGTACAGGTGCCCCTAAAACGGGGGACTGTGACAAATGCTGCGCTCTGGGCTGTAGGTGTCTCCCCTGCAGAATGCAACAGAGGGGTCAGGAAAGCAGGCTTCATTACTCGCTGTAACTTTGGGTGGCATCTTCAGTTCCCTTAGCCAAGGTTGTCTCATCTGTGAAAAGGCAGTAATAACAGCCCCTCCCTCCCAGTATGGTAGTGAGCCAGTAAAACACAGCGTGCACCCTGCCTGGCACCAGGTAGGTCCTCTTCTCAGGGTCGGCTCTCATTATCCTAAGCACACAATAAAACTATCCTCCTGTCCATTCTAAATGATTTGCTGACCTTTTAACCTTCTAGATGGGCAACAGGCAAACAAATCAGGACTTCATTCCCTTGACTGCTTTTGTTTTGTCTTCTTCTCAAGTTCTTCCCAAGTCTTTGGGCCACTGGGAGGCAGGGCCTACCATAAACAGTAACCTTTTTAAAAATCAGCAGCAGTAGGTTGGGACACAGAACCCCTCCACACATAACTGTCTCTTGTTTAGTAAATTTACTGGAAGGAAAAGTTTTGCCCAGAAAAGCAGCTTTAGTTTTTGAGGTAGAGAGTGAAAATGTCAGAATTTGAAACATTATTGAGATTGAGGAATAAATGCTTGACGTGTACCCCCCAAAATATGCTTTCATCTAGAAGAACACGGGACCACTCCCCAAAAGACCCATGCCAGCTCTTGTCCTGTCTGGGTGCCTTTGAGAAAGCATATAACCTCTCAGCCTGTTTCTGTCACTTCAAATTCAGACTACATATTTGAGCATGAGGAATTGAGTTCTTTTGCCTGTAATTATCATCTAAGTCACTGGGTGTTGGCTTCACATACAGAAGCAGAGGTATAAAGTGGTCAGCTACAGCAACTCGGGTTTAGAGCTTGATGTTGCCCTTTATTCACTGTGTGACCCTAGGCAAGTTGTTTAACCTCTTTGTGCCTCAGCATCTTTATGTCAAAAAGCAAGGATACTATTTCTGTCTCATAGTTATCTTGAAGGTAAAATGGAAAATGATCAGCATAGATACCTGACACATAGCAAGCACACATAAAATGTGAGCTTACTTTTATTATTTTGTTGGATGTATGTAAAGAGGAAAATCTATCCCCAAAATGTCGAAATTATATTCACAAATCTTGGCATTTGGATTTTTCCATTTTATGAACCAAATTTACCAGTTATCCATATAGAAAATAGACATTATTTCTATTTGCTTTCCCTAATTTATAGTTTATTAAACACTATTTTCCCCCTGATTCCTGAAAAGGAAAACCATGAATTTTATCTCTATAGTTATGAAATCCCACCAAAATTTAAATTGGATAACCACGCGTTTCACAAATTCTGCCTCTTCTTTGTGGAGACTGGAACCCCTGAAGCAGTGTGCATGTCAGTTACCTGGGGACTTTAACAGAAGTGCAGCTTCCGATTCACTCCATGTTTCTAACAAGCTCTCAGAGGACACTTGGAGTGACTGCTGCTTACCGTCCCATGAGGATTGGAAGAGCCATGGGACACACAGGGCCCTCACTGAGGCCTGCACGTTGGAGAAGGGCAGGCCTGCGGGAACTTTTCCCTCACCCCAGCTCCAGGCGCAACCTCACCAACTCTATTTTAAGTAATTGGAAGTGGTAAGGAAAAGAAACCCACAAATGCATAAACAATACTATAGAAATCCTACCTACTTCTTATTTTCCTGTGCCGTACAAATAGAACAGCTGATCCCAAGCAGTTTGAAACATCTGTGGTGCCAAATTTTCATCCACAAGACAGGCAGGTAGAAAACAACTTAATTCTCCCCTCTTCTGCTATTGAGATGAGACATGTGAGGTACAGACACAGAGCAGACCCCCCTCAAGGAACGTCAAATCCTCGTGGGTAATTGTGTCAACCAAGAGGACCCATTTAAGGGGCTATGCTTTGATACATTTAACAGTGATTTGAGGGCTTTAAAACTTCCCCAAAGGCTCTATTCTCCAAGAGCTCTCACATCTAGAAGTTTCACCTGCGGTCAAAAGCAATAAGACAGATCTCTTAATGTGGCAGAGCCCCTGCTCCTAAACAAGAGGAAAAACCAAGGTTTTCCAGATGGAATGTTTCTAAAATGAAGGAAATGTCTACACAGATCTTGATTGATACTAGTTACTTATTTTGAAAGAAGGAAAAAAGGAAAGGAAGGGAAGGGAGGGAAGGAGGGAGGGAAGAAAGGGGGAGGGAAGGGGGAGGGGAAGGGGAAGGGGAAGGGAGACACAGAGTCTATGGAACCCAGAGGAGAAACAACTTAAAGATTTGTTTTGATATGAAAGCATATATTTTTGTTCATTTTGTTAATCTCTGAGTATAATTTATTGAAAGAATATATGTTTTTCTGTCAAGTAATGAGACTCCTTTTACAGTGTGATGTATAAAATCAGTCTGATTACTCAAGAGCCACATTTTGCCTTCTGTTTGAGAAATTATAAGACTCAAAATTTATTCTTTATCCACAAATTATACCTTAGCCCTGGTTTCCAAAGTTGGAAGAGATTCGCACGTACATCCTGCTTCAGAAGGAGTAGTTCGTGTCTGGGGACAGAAAAACAGAGCCAATCTTACGTTACTACCTTATGTTTTTTCAAAAATGCGGGTTCAGACTGGCAACAACAATAAATATTATGCTTTGAACTTCATACAGAAGAAATCTAATCCCGACAGTGCACATCTGCTCCCTTTTATGTGCATTTGTGGCCCTTTAAATATGAATGCTTCTGCAACAGCTGCAGCTGTGCTGATCTCCTAAATGGGCTCTCTGTGGCCCTTAGAGTAATTGCCTTGAAGTTTGAGTAATCTAACTGGAGGATTCTCTAGTTAAGTCCAGTGTGAATTATGGAAAACTAAATAACCATCCCTCTGAGAGGATTCCACTGTGTCCTCCAGACAGTACTTTTTCTGCCCCAGAGGCCCCTGCTCAGTGCCCCATCAGTCAGTTATTCTTTCTATGGTTAAATAATTCTCAGAAGCTGCCTATGAATCTATCACGATCTCCTGCTGACATGTTCACCCTTGAACACATTATAGTATTTTGCTTTTTAAATTTTGTCTCAGGCTACATGTTAAAATACATTAATGTACATCCCATATAAACTTTCTAAATATACACTTTTTAAATTTTTGATGGCTCTCATTTATTATAAAGAGATCAGCAGTGTAGTTTCCAGTTTCAGAATAATTATGGGAGGTTTCTGGGCCCATGATGATAGTTTTTTGTTAGGATAGTGACAGCCTAACGGAAGTACAGGAAAACCAGAGAGGTGGGAGCAGCCCGATAAGGAAGGGATTGTTTGTCTCTTAGCAGGTCCCAAATCTCACCCACTTAATGGACTGTGAATCCCTGCCAGTGAAATAAGAGAAACTGTGAGATAGCAAACCTAACCTCACCTGCACACAGGGACAGACAAGTCCAGTCTCAACAAGAGGGAAAATTAATAGGCAGGTACTCAAAGAAAGACAAAACCATATAGCGATGGAAAGCAGCCTACCTGAACAAAGAAGCTAGTTTTGCAAGACTTTGCCTAAAAGATATTTCTGAGGGCTCGTCTCAGCAACCGAGCAAGCCTGAACCCTCACTGATAGTCTTGGGAGCAAAGCAGCCCAAGTATTCTGGAGATCAGTGCCCTCCTGTCAGAATGTCTGAGCACATTACCACCACCACCCTCACCCCACCAGTACTGGATTCATTCAGTTCATCAAAATATATGTAGGATTTCATTATTTATCGCAAGCCTTTGTCATGCTTCTTTAGAGAGCTCTGCTCTGTGCCTTGGAATAGCCATAACACTCGGCGCTTGGAAAGGAGACAAGGTGAAGAAGTTTGGGAGAAATCATACAGGGACTAAAGCAGGTAATGAGCGGAGCCCAGGGAAAGAAGGGTGTTTTTACCAATTCCAGGTTTCCACAGGGCCACAGAGGAGAGGAGGGGAGACGCAGAGAGCTGCTGAGTTTAACTTAATTCCACTCAAAATGATGTAACAAATAATACCCCAGACTCCATACTGGATACAAGGACATAAAATTAAACAAGCCAAGGTCCCAGCTACTCAGGAACTGAGAAATCTAAACAGGTGAATGAATAACCATGTTACATTGCAATGAATTCTAAATAAAAATGCAGCAATCAGTTAACTGTCCCCCCACACACACACACACATCACCACATACACACAGTTATTTCACCATTGATTGAAGTGACAAATGTGTTTCTGTGTAAAGTCATGTATGAGAAGTATTTACAACACTACCCGGCACATAGTAGGTACTCATTTAATAGCAGTTTTATTTATGGTGCCTAGTCTAGTAGCCTGGCATATAGTAAGAGTTCAGTAAATTTTAGCTGCCACTAACGTTAGTATTATTATTAACGTATCTTTATACTGCAATAAATAAGATTTTCTTTCTCATTCTCCCTATTGCCAATTCTTTTAGAAACCAGTGTCTTAGAAGGGCTCCTTCCCAGCTGTTACCAAAGCCCCTGTGTAACTATAATGGCAAGAACATGCTATTTCATTTTGCAGTTGTAAATTATGAAGAATACCAAAGTGGTGTCTAGTCCCAATCTCAAGTTAGTATGTAGCAGTAATAGAGTAGCATCAGGGGTGTCCGATCCCAGCCTGCATACTGGGAATACTAACATACACCAATAATAGGTAGTTACATACTATTAGGACAAATCATTGTCTTCTAACAGGGGGAGCCCATCAAAGACTGGAATAATAAGGGAAGGTTATGTGGGTAGAACTGAACTGGCCTAGGAGGGTTCAGAATGTTTGTGACATGGAGAGAGGGAGCTTGGGCATGGAGTCTATGAGTTCCTTCCTGCCAACTGAGAACTGTGGACAGGAGCTGTATCCTTATTAGTAGCAAAAAAGGAAGGTGACGTATTGAACAGTGACTGTACTTTGGCCCAGTGCTAGGTCGTGCATACATGTTGGCTTGTGTAATCTTCACACCAGCAGGTGAGCTGTTTTCACTGCTTCTTCCTCTGCAAGATCATGTCGCCCTTCCATCACAAATCGGGAAAGTAGTAATAGTGAAATTCACTTTTTAAAACTGTCAATAAATTGACTTCTGTCCATGTTAGAGAAATCTGCCCTTCCTTGCTCAAATATTTTAAATTCATAAGCCTTATGACATCAGTGATGGTAGCATCCCCTGGCAAAGGCCTTCGCAGATGGAAGTAGATGGCTACCTATGCCCTTGGGCTTCAGGCCTCTCTCAGGCCAGACACAGCCACCTTGGGCAGATCTGAAGGCACCAAGAAACGCAAGGTAGCTCACTGCCCGCTGGTGATAAGCCCACCTATTCCAGACGTTAGTGGACCAACAGAACTCATCAGTGTTACAGAGGTCCAGAAAAGAGGTTTGAGACACCAGCAACCTTACTCTGCATCTTTGTGGAGCTCTCTGCCAGATACATGTCTGGGGAGCAAACAGTGAGCTAAGCCTGGAGTTGAGGTAGAATGGCCATGAGATACAAATGCCAAAGTAAAAATGGCTGGTTTACCCAGCTTTGGGACAAGGAAGTATGAAAATACCAACATGCCCTTCTATCTGCTGTGTCCTCGGAACATGCCTGAGGCTGCATGGTAGCATCCATCTGTAGCCTTTGCTGCAAGACTCATGCTAACAAATGTGGCCAACTCTGTCTTGCATGGAGTGTATTATAGCTCCATGAACAGAAATTCCTGGGTAAGTAAAAGATTCTGTGTGCCCTTCTCAGCCTCACAGGTATTTAGATCTGTCTTTATTGTGCTCAGCTATTTCAAATAATATTTGTTGAGATGCTGTCATGTTAAGACATTGTGCTAAGAATTATGGAGACAGAGAAGGAAAAGCTGATGAGAGTCCAAGGGAAAACTATGTGTGTGCCACTGTCATAGTACTAGAAGGACAGGGTAAATTCTGCCTGGCAGAAGAGACATAAAAAGTACTAGGCTTATTCAGGAAAGAAATCCAAATGGATAAAGAAATGTGCCCCAAATCCCAGCTAATACATGGCAAAGCCAGAACCTTTAGTAGCAGAGCCTGTGCTCTTTCATTTTCCCCATCAGTTCTAAAAGGACAAACTATTGGTAGTGGAAAATCTGCCTTGAGTTTCCACAGTGGTGAGTCCTCCATGGAACAGACCAGTGGCTTTTGGATAAGAAAATAATAGTCTGTGCCTAGGAAATAGTTTTTGCAAAATGTCTTGGTTACTTTTCTCCTGTTGCTGAGAAAAAATACCTGACACTCGATATTAAGGAAGGAACAGTTTATTTAGCTCACTGTTTGTGAAGGTTTCATTCCCTACTCAGCTGGCTCCATGGCAGAGTGGCACATGGAAGAGGGCAACAGTTCATGGCAGCAGAAGACAGCAAAAGCAATAAGAGCAAAAGGGAAGGGTGGCAGAGGGAAGAGAAAGCCTCTTTCCTTCCCTTACATTGTATGCAAACTATCTGCCTCAGGCCAGGTGTAGCACTCACATCCATAATTCCAATATTGGGCCATAAATCAATCATAAATCTAGAAGCCCACCCCATGACTGCATGAGGACTGGGGAGACACACAGACACAAACTATAACACAAAGTTAACTGGATGGTTGCAGGCCAATAAATATTAGTTAGGGGGTTGGGGGTATAGCTCAGTGGCATAAGCGCTTGCCTGGCAAGTGCAAGGTCCTGAGTTCGATCCCCGACACTGGAAAAAAAATATATATTAGTTAGGACATGGTGCTATGCACTATGTTAAAACAACAGAAAATAAGGAAATTGTATACATGTTTGTAAATAGCTGTATCATAAGGTAAAAGGTAGTATGTGGAGGGAGAGAGGTAAATGGAAAGTGTTGTAAAAGTTTAGGTGAGTAGATTTGTTCAACAAAGCTCAAACAGTGGCCTACATCTCAAAGGTGGAGTAAGGACCAAACTGTGTCTTTGTTATGATTTTTTAGCCACCAAGGAAATCAAGCTAGTGTGCTGAGGATTAGGCCAGCCTTTAAGGAAATAGCCTCTTCACCAAAACGTCTCTCCCATCTGCTTTGCACAGCAGCTAGGTACTGAGTTTTAGAGATTTATTACCCCTACTGCAGTACATTTTCCAGGCATCCTCTCTAAAACCTAATTTATGCCATTAGCAGAGTGGTGTGAAGTCAAGTACCAAAGTCTTATCTTTGGGGGATGCTTTTTAAAAATTATGTCTAGAGGAGACTTGAGTTTGGATGATGAGGTAAAGAAAAGAAGTAATTTAAATGCAGAAATAAAGAGCTTATTTTTATTGAGTTCTTATAATATGCCAGAAACTGTCCCAGATCATTTATATATATTCAATTATTTAATCACCAAAACAGTAGGAATAAGCCATTGTTCTTACAGAAAACTTGTATCTCTAAACTTCTAGAAGCAACCTTTCTTTTTAATCTAATGAATCCCTTACAAAGCTATCAAGAAATAAAAGGAAAGAACTATTCTTTCCAAAGGCTTATAGACTAGATCAAAGTTTATAAACTTTGGCAACTAGGAGAAACTTTAAACTACAGGAGATCAGGTGTCAGAGTCAGAAGACTCAGATGTGAGCCTTAGCCTATTGTTTATACCATGTCACTTTCTAAATTTAGTTCCCACTTATGTAAAATGGGGATAGGAACTTCGTCCACATCGTCCTTCCCATGTACGTTTGCCGAGTGCTGGACCGTGTAATGACCATGACAGTGCTGGTCCCCATGCCCCTGCTGTATGCATTTACAGTGAGGATACACAAGGGAAGTCCAGTTGGTAATTGGTATTATGGAGAATATCAAGTAAGAAGATCTAAAGGAAATGATTGGGGCGCCAGTGAGAAGAGTCTCCAACACCTCAGTGGTGGTGAGCTGGCAGAGACTCTGGGGGAGCATCCCCTGTTAGAATCTCCTGTGGCTAGAAGGGAGAGCACAAGAAGCAGAGGCATGGAAGAGGAGCTCGGCTGAGGGGAGCTCAGCGGGAGTGTGGGATGCTTCCAGGAGCCTTCAAGGCCGTAGGAAGGCTTGGGGACTTTATTCCAGTATGGATGAGAAGTCATCAGAAGATTTTAAGCAGCATTTATATGTACTCTGGTTTATATTTTTAAAAGTTGACAACGGCTGTCCTCCTATGGACAATGGGTGGTAGGAAGCTGCAAAGGAAGCAGGGAGAGCTGTTATGAATGTCAAAGAGTAGTAAGATAACTGAATGAGGTATAGTTTCTAAAGAACTTTCAAAGTACTAATCAAACAATAGATACAAATAGGTCACTTGCTGCTTATCAAATAAGGCCAATAATGAGAACACATTTCTTCAAAAGGTAAAAACAGATGAAGTGCCTATCCAAATTTTAGGATGTTTGAGCAGATGTGGAAAAATACCAAGCTCAGTAACTGATCCATAGTAAATCTTAAGCCAAGTTTTATTCTCCTATCCTGCGTGATTCTAAAAATTAGTTGATGGGTACATAGTTTTGGGATTTAGCAAGGGCAAACCTTATGGATTAAAGTAAAAACTTAAAATGGAAATTAGAGACTTCATACCTAATAGTCTGATGTTATACAATGATAATTTTTCTGCATACTCTCTGGTTTTGAAAAGCATAGTACTTGCACATCTCCCGAATACAAAATATGGTTTGGGATCTCAATACCTAATAGTGATGGTCCTTCCAAACAAGATAAACACTTTAATAATGAAGGCATGAAATTCTAGCCCACTCAGCTGTCCCTTTCTGACCACTTTGTCATAATCCTATTTCCTTGGCATTAGCTCTTTTTTGAAATACCAGCTCACTTTTTGCATCTTAAAGGACTTGAATGTTTTAATGTAATTCTCCCTTTTTAGTGGACAGGGTTGTTTTCTGTCATCTTCAATAGAATTTCCAGAGACAGGCAGTTAGGGTGATGAAGTTTATGTTTACTATATTTCTCTTTTGTAAAAGAGCCTTTAGGTCAATGTGGTGTCAAAGCCATTATAGTTCTGGTCATCCAACTCATTTGTGTCTAAACTCCTTTGAGATGCTCAGGTCACTGTGTATCTAGTAACTTTAGTAACTTATTTGCAGTTCATGTATCAGTATCTATTTTCTTTCATCCTACTTATTAATTTGTATCATAACTGACAAACTGGTTATTTTGGTATTAAGAATATGAAGCCTAGATGTTAGCTAATGTCTATCAAAGAAAAAAGGATTCACACTCCATGTGAGCAACAAAATGTGATTATTTCTAAAAACTCTCCTTTAAAAAATTATTTCCACTACTGTGTGCAATGAGTCTCAGGTAATGTTTAGAAGAGTCTTTTTTAGTAAATATTTATGTGCATAATTGCAGTCTACAGAATAATACTCAATGAGCATCTGACTTTTAATACTTCACCCAGTAGACTGCAAAATAATTGACGAATTTTTCAGTGCTAATGCAAATTCACTCCAAGGCTGGCAGAAAGAGTCTGAAGAGACCACACATTTATGCAAATTTGCCAATAGCTTATTTTTTTACTTTAAATTTATCTCAGCCTTGTGGATCTCAAACTCTGTTAAGTATCACAATCATCTGGAGAAACTGGCAAATGTACACATACCCAAGCCACATCCTAATTTAAAAAGTCAGGTCTTCACCCGACTATCACACCTCATGTGGTTCTGGTATGCACCTAAGACTCAGAATTACTCATTAAAACTTTAGGATGTGAACACCTCATAAAAGAAATATTCCATTGGTATGAGCCTTGGGGCAACCCTTGACGTAGTAATAGCAAAAAAAATAAAATTAAAAAACCCTGAAAACTGTTATCACCAACCATATATAGGTGGAGGTGACTTGTAGTTCTCACGGGTAGATACAAGGGGCCTGGAGCAATGGATGTCTTATCCTTCCTTGGGAATGAAATAGGACTTGTATGTGCCCTCCAGTTCTTGAGAGGATAAGAATCAAGAATCCTTTTAAAATAAATCCTTATTGAGTTTTCCCATGACCCAACTAGGACTTCTCAGTCTCCAGGTTTCCCAGCACTGCCCCAACCTATAAACCTGCCAATTAAGCAACTGAATATCATTATTGTGAATGTAATTACAGACAGTAATTATAAGCTTGTAAATGCCTCCATGAATGGAGCCCTTTTCGCAAACTATCTAAAGCACTTTTCTTAGAAAAGTAGAAGGCAATCCTATCCCTTGCCTCACTCCAAACATAGCCTACCTTGCTTAGAAGAAACTCCCTTCTTGCTGGCCCAAGGGACCTACTGAGCAAGTTGTAATGGGCCGCATTTCAAGGGAGAATGTCCCCTTTGGGGTGTAGCACTTTTCATGACCTTTCCTCTAACTACTGCTTCCCTAGGCAGCAGTGACTACCCAGTTGGGCTGCGCTTCTTAATTTCTGTTGGGGCCAGGGAATTAGTACCAATTTAAGAATTTCTGAAGAAAAATCAGATGTTAGAGGCCTTACAAAACAGTATGAGAACTTTCACATTGTACTACTCAGGTTGAGCCTTACAAGGTTCAGTTAGCTGAAGATTTAGACCAAGTGTGTAACGTAAACTAGGTACTGTAGAAACGTGCATGAATATAAAAGCTGTTCATGTCTGTAGGAATAAAATCAATCTCCTTAGGCCCAGAACTAACCCTTGCATTCAGTCACATTACATTTAGCTCATGAAAACCTTAAACCATCATGGATAGTAGGTATTTGAATGATGTGTTTGTCTTGAAATGCAATACAATCTCCCCAGATCTCAATCTGCCTTTCCTTTAAATGGGTAGTGAGAACAAGTGTCTGTAACTGTGCCAGGAGCCAGTGTGGTTGAAAAGTGGAAGAACTCAACCCAGACCCTTTTTATCCACCCTTTCAGTGAATAATGCCACAGCAGCTCTGAGGAAAAAACACCAATCTGTATTTAACTTACCTAATACAGTACCTCACAGAGCCCTCTACATAGTAGGAATTTTCCGAGCTCTTGTTTGATAAGATCAAATGTTGCCCCAACAGCTAATACATGATATGTCTTATTTTTTTAATTTATTTTAAAAATAAAAGAAGAAAAACATATTAACAAACAGACATCCATTTAAAAAATAGCATAAGTACAATACAAACAATACAGAGTTACAGACAAAGTGGTAGGAAATTAACAATGGTTGTTGTATTATGTATTGATAGCTTCAAAGTGGTTTCTCAGGAAAACAAATAGAGACATGCAATAATGATCAAACCAGTAATCATTAACTGTTCCTTTCAATATGTTGCTTACACATGCAGGTCTGATTTATTTCACTGATGAGTATGCTCTCTAGTTGTGACCATTTACCTATAAAAGCTTCAAGTTTATCTTTCTTTGTAGTTGAGTAATACTCCACTACATAAAACTGCCACAATTTTTTTATCCAGTCCTCAGTGGATGGACATTTGGGTCTATTTTCAGTCTTTGGTAGGTGACCAATCAATTTTTCCAGCACCATTTATTAAAGAGGCTATCTTTCTTCCAGTGAGTTTGTTTGGCCCCTTTATCAAAGATTAGGTGGCTGAATGTGTTTGTGGTTATGTCTATGTCTTACAGTCTGTTCTATTGTACATGATACGTTTTAAAAGGAGGCATTTCTTACCAGCTAAATGAAGCTACTTCAATCCACAGTATTTCCATTTAATATGACAAGTAAATCATGCTGATTGTTACTTTCTTATTGTTTGTTCTGACCTCTTGATCTCTCTGATCTCTAAATATAGAAAGTTCATGAGCATCAGAAGTGTTTCAGACTAACGTAAGGACTCAGAAGTGTAAATGCAACTTCCAAAAGCGAGAGAAGTTTAAACATTGAAAGAAACCACCCTGCCCAACCTCCGCTGAAGATACCTGGTAGCTTTAGAGAGGCTGTTTATGAAAACCCAAAGCATCTTAATCTTTTTATTAAATAATTTCAAACTCCTTTAAATGTTGGAAAGGCAGTTCAAAATTCCCTGTGGTAAGCACAGGTCAGGATGAAGCCAACTCTTCAAGTCACTCACATACATATGGCCATGTATCTTTTGGTAATTTTAGTATAAAAGAAAACTTACCTCTAAATTATATTTTTCTAATCACTATACATGACCACTTTAAGAGTCTGTTTTTGTTAATTTTGACAGTGGCTTAAAAATTTCTTAAAATATGGATGACCAGACCTTTTTTTGTGGTACCAGGAATTAAACTCACAACCTCGCACTTGCCAGGCAGGTGCTGTGCTGCTGAGGGGTAGCCCCAGCCAGACTTCTTTTCTAAATATATATAATATGTATATATGGGGGAACTACATATGTACACTTGCTTTTTTTTTTACACTTTATATCCACCTACAGTAAAGATATCAAAAGAGGTAAAATTTGCTACCAGAGAAAGGTAATATAAACAAGTGTTAACTATATAATATTATTGTAACTGTTTCCCGTTTTCTAGAGGGCAGGCCCTCAGGTCCCTATAAATTGAGTAGAAAAAGGGTATAATACATAAATAGTTAGCTACATCATAACCCAGCTGAAGCATTCAGGCTCTTCATTTTATTATTAAGACTTCACTTGCCCTACCACGAAAGCTCTATCCGCCTCCTCTTCTCTGATCTCATTCCCAACTTGGGACCACATTGAAGCCATTCATAAAACTTTTGTTTATAAGATCCATTTTTTTATTTATTCTTTTAGCTTGGTGTTGTGAGGTTTTTTTCCTGGGTTTTTGTCATCAGGCTGGTAAAAATAGTTGTCACTCTCCATGTAAAAGCAGAGTTGTCCTTCTCCCCGGGCCACGTGAGCACGTCCCACTTAAGCAACAAGGTGCCACTCAGGTCAGCCTGTGATAAAACCCAAGTCAAATAAGGCTGTATCCTGGCTGTTTTATGTCCTAAGGATCTGACCTGAGATCACAGCCAGCCTAGACTCCCAAGACCTCAAACGGTCATCTAAGCAGTAACACAAACTGATGTAAACTTGCTCTTGAGCCGTTGCTGTGGAAGTGGCACTGGCAAGGTGCAGTCTTACCATGGAGCAACTGATGTCTTGCTAGGCACTAACAGTATGGGGGGAATATGTGTCGATTACTCCAACAGGCAATCCAACTACAGTGGCTAAACGCCTAAGGCTGACAAATTCTGCATCTTATTGCTACCGTCAAGTGGAAGTGCATGTGAAAACTGTCAGCCCAAAAGAATTGAGAAACAACTTGCCTTCCAAAACTCTGCATCGCAGCAAAATCCTGACAATGCCAACAGCTCAACATCTCATGTTTTTCAACCCTCCAGAAAATGGCCTTCCAGCCTGGGACAAACCAAAGCACTGTCCAGACCAGGAGCAGGACTGGAAGCTAGTAGGAATGTCTGAAGCCTGCCTACACAGGAAGAGCCATTCTGACAGGCGCAACACACTGAAAAATGAGCAGTCGTCGCCACACCTCATCCCGGCCACTTGGACAAACTCCATATTCCATCTGGACCACGATGATGTCAATGATCAGAGTGTCTCAAGTGCCCAGACCTTCCAAACAGAAGAGAAGAAATGTAAAGGTAACCATATTTTTATTAGACCATTGTCACATATTTCAGCAAAGAAAAATAATCCCCGTCATATGTATTCCTCTCTGTTTCTTCCAGAACAGGATTTTCATGGGTTTTTTCCAACTGTTCTGTCATGAGGTTTCTTAGTCCTCAAACCTTCTTCTAAACATAAATAAACAAGTGTGATCCAGAGGAAAGCAGTTCCTTTCCGATTCATATTGTGTTGGGACACTTAGGGAGAAAACATTTTCTTTAATTACCACAAGGGTTGTTAGTCTTGGCTTTAATTCTATTTCTGGACCTAAGTAGAAACTCACACTGTTGCATATACAACTAATTGCTGTAAAATGAGTGTATGTGTGTACACACGCATGTTTATGCCTCTTTTCCCAATTATGCCACTGGTTTAAGTAATTTCAATGCCAAGCAGATAATTCATGCTCAAAAGAAAGGTTTTAAGTTGTTTTCTTTTACTCATTAAATCCTGTGTCATCATCCTGAATGGGGAGATTATGGTGTTAGTAGGTTGTCACCTCATAAGGAAAAAAAAACATTAAACTGCCCTAAGTTCCTGATCACATGAGACTTAGCTGTTCTTTACCTCAGGTTGCCCTTATCCTGACAGATGTCTCTGTGCTGATCACTTTATTGTCTTAGGGTCCCCAAAATCTGTGCTTCTTAAACTAATTTGCATTTTTAACTATCTGAGAAATCAATTTGAGTGTTTAAATGTCCGAGTTCATGTAACTTCCTTATTTAGAGGTTATTTACTTAAAAAAAGTTGTTTCAGGGGTTCTTTTAAGGATGTTTAACTCATGATAAAGTTTTGTGTGCTTGATCCTATATAATAATGAAAATTAGTTCTTTGCTTCTATAATAAGCTGTTAGGACTTTACCAATTACCCTACCTGAAACATAAATTCACAGTTCTATTAATCATGCTTGCAGAAGAGCTAGGGTCTTTCAGTTTTTCTGAAAGTACTTTAAAGCTCTTTGTAACAACTCCCTTACCTGGAATATTGAGTATACAGATTGTTTCAGTTGAAAACAGGGCCATCCAAAGGTAATGGTTAGTGTTATGACCTCCAATTTGAGTGCAGTCAAAACCATACATGTTGTACCTGAACTGCATTACATATTTATTATTTAGGAGGTTTGAGAAATAGAACGATGTTTTTAAGAAAGAGTACAGTTTTCCAAGGAGTGAGGGTGCAGGACAGGTGTGGCTGTGTTTGTGCCTGTACGTGTGTGCATTTGTTTGAAATGCAACTGAGATTTAGTCCTACCATTTGTAACCAGATTATATCCTCAAGTTTTAGTATGTGCTGCTGAAGCAAGCACATGTATCTTCAAATTTTATAGACGTTCTTAAAACCAGCTCAGTTCTTGGTTTATAGTGAAATACCAACAGTAAACTCTAGTGACCCCATCATTTCAGCACCTCATAAGCTAAATTTGATTCATTCACTTTTGGTATCTATCTTTATTCATTCATTTATTTGTTCATAGAGTTCATCTACTCTCTATAATTTATGAGAAATCCTGGCCTTGAGTTCCCAGCATCCCCAACATTACATTTTTCAGTTTGTTGGTAGCCTTAAACATAAGAGGCAATATTCCCTGGACCCAAGAGCCTAAGGAGTAAAACGGCTAAGACCACAAATTTTTGAAACTGCCATATTTAGGCTATAATCCTAGCCTTTTTACTTTGTCCTTGAACAAACAGATTCAATTATTTACATAACTAAATAACATAACAAGTTTGAGCAGTTAATATCGTATCCGACATAAAGTCCTCTCTAAACAGCAAGTATCATTATTTCTGAGACCATTATTATCAGCTATGCATTATTAAATCACATCAATTCTATGAACTGGTAAAGAGATAAAACAAGAGGAGAATGATAGATATGTTTCAGGGAGGTTATTCCTTCAGCTTTCTTTCACTGCGATTATTAAAATATATCCTTATTACTCTAGTATTAAAATAAGCACAAATAAAATAAACTCTTCAGTGGTTTCCAGAGGTAATAACTGGTGTTTACCTTGACCTAAGCATAAGGCCCCATTTCAGCATGAAAATGCCACCAGGAAATGTATGGAATCATGGCCCAAGAATCTTATGAACTGAATCTCACTCCTGCTCACTGAACACCTATATTTAGTGAGGCACTAGTGAGGCCAGGAAAACAAAGTGATTAGTCTGACTTTTCTCCTTGGAGTTGTGTCCCCACCTGTTCTGCTTGTCTGCTACCTTTATATAGGTACTGAGAGGAAATTGTTATTTGATGTCAACTTATACTGAGCATTTATTTCCAATAGGATGGTTGTCTATCCCCCAAGCAGCCATGATTTGTCAGTCTGGACTCTAGTTCCATGAATTCATCCATCAGTACTTATTGAGTGTTTATTACGTGCAGAACATTGTCCTGAATGTCCAAGCCTAAAGAAATAGCAGTTGAACCCAATAGATGATTCCAATGACCCCAAATAGAATGGATAAGAACCAAATGGTCTTAAAGGATACAAGAGGTTAAGTCTGCAGTACAGGATCCAAAACAGTAAACTGCTTGAAGTTGTGTGATCTCCAAGATCAGTAATGAGCAGGCTAGAGCAGTGTTCCTCTCACTATTATCATGAACTGGCGCCCTTCTACAAATTGTTTATTACCACTCTCTACTGATGGAACCGCAGAACAAGAGTAAGCTTTAGAAACTTTGATAGTTTTTTAGCCTTGCCACTGGCATCCGCATGCATGATCAGTAGAATTCACCAAGCAAGGCGTTGAGTGTTGCATGTTCCCAGCCTTGCCTGGGCAGCCGTGTGTGTCCAAAACAATAGAAACATGTTGCACAGTAGAGCCATGTATTACATGAGATTTTTTGAAAGGTCTTTCACTTAACATAGAGAGTCATTTATGTTTATATTATGCTCAATGTTTTTCTTTAGGCTTATTCTGAGTATGTAGCTAATATTTTTCATTTTGCTCTGAACACCACTCTTATTTCAGTCTGCATACCTGGGCTGCTTATCTGCTACACAGATCCTGAGTAATACCCAATCACACTTCTGACTAGAATGACAGCTCCAGAGTACTTACATTCTGCTCCAGAGCCCTTAATCCAAATCTGCTCTGGCACCAGAGGCTATTCTCGCCTCTGGGCTGTGGCCCACTCCTTCCCCCAAGCCAGCCCATGTACCCACACCCCTCCTTCTGTCTCCATGCTATACTTCCATTCAGTTTTTGTCACAGTTTGGACTGGTTGCTCTGCCATAAGGACCACAACCCACTCTGTGCCCCTCATCCCCTCCCAGGATCTGAAATGATATGTTTGATACTCAATGTTCGCCACTCACTGGCACTAACATCACAGAAGCTTGTTAGAAATGAGAATCTGAAGCCCCTCCCCAGGCTATTAAATCAGAAAAGCTGTATGTAGGGGCCAAGGAATCTGTGTTTTAACCAGCCTCCTGGTGACTCAGGAGATCTCAGTGCCATGAAATGTTTGAAACTACTCTTCAAATCTCAGGCAAAGAAAGGATCTGCCCCCTAGTGGGCACTATCAGAGCGTGTATTCTTTTTAGTGGTGCGTGGGGAGCCCCCTGAGGCTGTCCATTCTTGCCTCGACCTTTCTGCAGGCTTGATTTACCAACTGGCCAACTGGATGGTCCACTTAAGCATGACTCCTTGTAACGCGTGCCTCTTGGACTTGAACACTTCAGAGAATTCTACACTGACTGGGGCCCTGATCCTCCTCTAAATTTCTATAAGGCTTCTCTCCCCTGCCCTCTCCAGCTACCCCTGAACTTCTTTCCAGGAGCCACAAGGCCCCACCAGTCCCATCAGGACCAGCGCTTGGCAAAATAAGGCAAGGACTGACCTACCTCCCTGGTTCCATCAGAGGAACAATAGCAAATCTAGTGATCTCACTCAAATTTCTCTATAGATTTGCTCTGTGCTGAATGTTTAAAAATTTTTATAATTGCTTAAATTATAAATAATTTTTAACAAATCATTTACATCCTATTCCCCAAAAGACAAGCACTGTTATAATTTTTATTATATTTCAGTCCTTTTTATCTTCACATGTCTGTTTTGTACAAATATGGGGCTTTACTGGCATGGCGTTTTTTTTGTTTTTGTTTTTTTTTAAAATAAAAGTACAAAAACATATTGACAAACAGACACCAATTAGCATAAAAATAGTACAATCACAACTAATCTATAGACAAGGTGATATGATCTCAACAGTGGTCATTGCTTTATCCATTGATATCTTCAAAGTGTAAATACATAAACCCACATACAGACATGCAAATTTAGTCAGACAATCAATTCTCTCACCAATAGAAAAAACACAAAAACCAAAAATCCAAAGACAAAAAACAAAACAGGCAAACATCAACAACAGCAACAACAACAACAATAACAAAAAAAAACACCAATAGTTGCTGCTTTACATATTGATATCTTCGAAGTGTGTGTTCAGGACAACACATACAGACATACAAGATTGACCAAATAACCCATCATCGATTATTGCTTAGCATTAAGTGATATAATACAATAGTAGAACCATGTTAGCCCTCCTGCATATATGTATATTCATATATACATACGTACATTTTTGTCTTTTTCTTTTCTCCTTTCCTTCGTCCCATCTGTTTTTGTTTTTGAACAGATTTCCTTCATGTCTCTTAGTTTATATTCCCACCCTCGGGTTCTTACACCAGTGATACAATACGTTGCCTGCACATGTATCGCTGATTTATTTCACTTATGAGTATGGACTCCAGTTTTGTCCACTTGCCTACAAAGTCCCCAAAACTGTCTTTCTTTATAGCTGAATAATATTCCATTATATA
>PVLD010013830.1:0-54452 GCA_004027595.1 Dinomys branickii | reverse complement strand
AAGCATGAGACTCATCCTCTAGGGATAGACACCTGGGAAAAATCTGTTTTGCTATTGGAACTGTCGTGCAATAGAACGAATAAAGCTTAATACCTAGCTGCTAGCTGGGTACGGTGGTTCACGACTGTAATCTCAGCACTCTGGGAAGCTGAGGCAAGAGGACTACAAGTTTGAGCCCAGCAACTGAGTGACTTAGCAGGTCTCTGTCTTGAAATAAAAATTTTTAAAAAAGGGTTAGGGATGTAGTTCAGTATGCAGATAAAGCAGCCCTGGGTTCAATCCCCACTACCAGGGAAATAACAAAATAGCACCTTAAAGAAATGGCTGCTACTTGAGGGCAGTCCTTAGGCTACTCTTGTCCCAAAGAACTGCTTCTAGGAAAAACAAGGCTACTAATGGGTGATCTAAGAGAGAAAGCTTCATGCACAGTTTCTTTCACTGGATGAAAAGGGTAAGAAGATATAAACAAAAACACAAACTAAAGGAAATGAATGGTATAGAAAAAAAAATATCTGAGCAAAGAAGAATGATGCTGAAAGCGATCACTCTGTGTAGGCAGAATAAGGTTCACCAACTCAAAGATGCCCATGTCATAACCTCACCATCCTGCAACTGTATCAGGTCAGATGGCCAAATGGAACTAAGGTTGCCAGTGAATTTAAGGTATTAATCATCTGAGTTTAAAACAGATTATTCTGAATTACCTGGGTGGGCCCAATGTCCTTTTAAAACTGGAAGAGGGAAGCAGAAGAGGAGAATGAGAGAGAGAGCAGCATGAAAAGGAGCTGACCCTAAGCTGCTGGCTTTAAGAGGAAAGGGCCCCAATCCACAGACTGTGGGTAGCCTTAGAAGCTGGAAATTCAAGTAACCGAAAGAAATACAGGCCTACTCACACTTGCACTTTAGCTCACTGATACTCATTTCAGATTTCTGGTCTACAGAACAGTAAGATAAGAAGTTCGTTTAAAGCCACTAAGTGTGTGGCAATTTGTTATAGGAACAGGGAACCAGTACACCATCCTATCCAACATTAATTACCAAAAGTTTTTCTACAGCAAAAGGTTCAGGAATAGCACTGGAAAATAACAATACTGTTCATATTGGAGAGTAATCACTGATACAGATGTGTAGACTTGTTTCTACACATGACGGAGTAATAGGGACCAATGTACACTCTCAACCTGAAACAACCAAAGACTCAGACACAATACTATAAAAGATAATTCTGAAATCCTAAATACAGTCAATGAAGGACAACCTCTGAGAGATGGGAAATGAACAAGGTGAGTCCTATGTGTGCCTCAGCTTTCCACGCTGGGAGTTACTAGGCCATGGTGCAAGGAGGGGAAACTGGTAGAGCTCAGTGAACTCTCCACGTTGATGAGACAAGGTTAGACTCCAAGTTGATGAGACAACAACTCCAAGTTGTTAGACTCCAAGGAAAAAGACAGTGAGTACATAGGAGAGAATACTGCAAGGGGAAAATGCAGACAACTCTAAAGCACAAAAGAGAGTTCTCCACCAAGAACTTGACATAGTACCAATTGTATGTGTGAGTTAACTACGCTAGGGAAAGAAAGAAACATCCAAAAGATTAGACAGAACGGTGCCTGATGTTCACACAGAGTCAGGAGTAGTGCCTATGCCTCTGAGTGAACATGGCCTAACCCTTAGTTTATAGAGCACTGGGTAGAGGACTTAAAGAGTCTTGCCTCAGTTGTGAATAGTCCAAAACTGCGCATTGCTCCAGACCCACATAACACAGCTTGAAAGCAAGATCTCAAGGGACTAGGGACTAGCTCAGTGGCAGAACCCTTGACTAACATGTGAAACCTGGGGTTCAATCCCTAGCACTGTGTGCTCTGTGTTTGCATGAGTGCATACACATGTGTGTGTAAGACTTCAAGAAGATGAAACTGTTTCCCAGGTAATTTAAACCTTAGATCAAAATATTTTGAGGAATATAAAAATATCAGCAGCCATGAAAGTAAAACTCTCAATATATGGCATCCAATCAAAGATCACCAGGCACACAACTTGAGACAAATAATCAAGTCAAGCCACCTGGAATAGTCACAGATATTAGCTGGCACACAACTCAACAAAACAGGTATTATAAATGTACTTATGTTCAGAAAGTAAAGAAATAAAACACATAAAAAATGAAATTATATTTTAAGACATGAAGTTATACAAGATAAAAATATGTGAAATGGGATTAATGGTAGATTAGACACTGCAAAAGATTAATAAATCTGAAAGCATAGCAGTAGACAGAACCTATACAGAATGAAACGCACAGAAAATAAGTTTAAACAGTACAGTGAGCTTTCCAGATCAACTTCAAGCTACTACATGGATAACTGGAGTCTCTAAACTTGGGTTGGGAAGGCAACTTAACAAGAACTTGTCTCAAAATATGATGAAATTCAATTACATTTCAAAAGGGCTGAAGATGTCATTCAGTGGTAGAGTGCTTGCTAAGCAGGTTATGAGGCCCCAAGTTCAATTCTTCCAATACCAGAAGGAAAAAAAACTATCAAATACCTTACAAGAAAACAGAACAGTATTCCTTAAGACTAAACATGCAAAACTCCTAGAAAAATTTTTGAAAAAAACCCCCAAGCCCCAATACATTAAAAAGACAGTATCATAAGAAATGAAAAGTTGGTCATTTCATGATACCAATCTTTTAAAAACTCAATAGACATGGAAAAAATATATGATAAATTCAACCTTCATTGTGTTAAAAAAACTCTCATAAAAAAAAGACATCAAAGAAAACTTCCCAAACAGAGTAACTACATAAAACTATAGCTAACATCATACTTAATGCTTTAAAAGACTGAATGTTTTCCTCTTAAGATTCTGAACAAGACAGGGATGTTGACTCTTACTACCTCTACTCAACAGTGCACTGGAGGACTTGGGGAGTGCAATCAGTAATGAAAAATAATAGGTACCCAGATTGAAAATGAAGAGGTTTGTTTGCAGGCACAATCAGCTATGTGGAAATGGAATCCATAGACTATCAGAATGAATAAGTTAGTTTGGCAACATCAGAGAATACAAGATCAACAGAAAAAAATTTATTTCTATCTTCCAATAATGAACTATGAGTAACTGAAATTTTAAAAAAATCATTTAGAATAGTACCACAAATACAAAATACTTAAAGACATAAATCTGACAAAAAATATATAATATTTTACACTGAAAACTACAAAATATTTCTTAAAGAAAATATCCCTGTTCATATGCCAGAAGAACAAACACTGGTAAGATGTCAGTTCTTCCCCAGCTGACCTATAGATTCAACACAATCTCAGTTGATATCTAAGTGGGCTCTGCTGCACAAATTGATGACTCTAAAATTCATAAGATACGAAAAACAGAATAGACAAACAATTGAAAAAAGACAAAGTGGAGGGACTACAACTGTCCATCTTAGTAATTATTTTAAAGCTACTCAAGTTAGGTCAATGTGGCATTGTGATCAAGACACACAAATAGTTTACTGGAACAAAAGAAGAACAGACACCAGAAATAAACCCACATACGTAGAAGTATAAAGACACTGCAGTAGGAAAAACACAGCCTTTTCAACAAAGAAGGCACTGCAACAACTGGATATTAATATGCATTAAAAAAAAGGATCTGGATCTGTACCTCATACAACATGTAAAATGAACTCAAAATGGATCACAGATTGAAAGAGAAGGATCTACAACTCTAATTCTACAGAAAAACATGGGAAAAAGTTTGTGACTATATCAGTCAGGGTTTACTAGAGAAACAGGTATAACCAGAGATATAAATGTGTAAGAAATTGTAAGTTTGGCTTACAGTGGTCAGCCACAGAGTTGGATGAGGAAGTGTGCAGAGTGTCTGCACGCTGGAGACTGAAGAGCCTAGCCTCAGGCCTGGAGTTTATTGTAGTGTTTGTGTAAGTCTGTATTAGGAGGCTGATGGGTTTGTGATGGAATGTTGAAGAATGTATGATGAAGGCTGGAGAGCCTATATTAGAAGGGTGAAGAGTTTTAGGTGGAAGCCAAACAGTTTGTGTCAGAAGCTAGGAGATGACTAAGCTGAAGGTGAAGACTAGAGTTTTTTGGAAGAACCAATTTTTAGATATAAAGACATTATACTATATTAGAGCCATAACATTTTACCCCCCAAAGATTTATGCACATCCAATTATGTAAAAGGCATTTAGTCTATCAGTAAGAGTTGTTCAGCATTGCTGAAAAGTCTAGGTCTCAAGTTTCTTTTGAGATATAGCAAACTCTTAGCTGTGAGCCCCTCAATAAATGAAAAGTTAAACACTTTTAATGTTTAATGGCATAAACATTATTATTTTAAAAGGAATAAATAGGGGGATAGAGAGCATTGGGACCAAAGCAAGTCTAATATCTAGCAGGGCTAACATTATGTACTGTAGCTTTATGTCTAGCATTAGAAGCAATCTGTGGCACACTGTGAGCTCCAAAGGGCTTGTGTGAGTTATCCTTATGGTGCTTTCAGTGATTATAGTTCTCATGGCTTTTTTCTTAGGCCCGTTTTGTTTTTGGGTTTTTTTGTAGCTTTTTTTAGACAATCTATGTTTTTGGCTTTTTTAAACTTTTGAGGTCTCTACTGCAGCTTTTGTTTGACACTTAAGAGTTTTATATACTGCCCGCTCAGGAGCACAGTCAGTGCCTGGCCTTCCAGGCCTTTTGAAATGTAGGTGGAAGCCTCTGTAACCTCAGAACTCTTGCATTCTGTATGCACTTAAAACCAGTCCTATGTAGAGGATGCCAAGGTCTGCTGCCACCTGGAGCAGCAGCCAAGTTTTTCCTCTTGGCCATACTGGTCGTGTGCCTGGATTGCTGGGCGCTCTGAATCTAAATCTGAGGAGCAAGTTTTGTATGCCGCTGCCATTTTGGAACATGGTGCTCTGCAACTTTTTTTTTTTTTTAAAGCAAAGTCTTTCACCTTTGCAGTTTTGAGGCTGCAAAGGGTGCAAACTCGCTGTTTTTTTTTTGTAATGCCCTCAGGCCATCTTTTTTATTTCTGTTGTTTCTTTTTAGCTATGGAGATCTCCTCAGGCTTATCTTTGTAGTCTATAGTTTTACTGGAGCTTTTTTGGGGGGTCAAACTCACAACATTTTAAATCACCCTGTTGGGCTCTTTTTTCTTGATTTTTAACATAAATCTGGCTAAAACCCCCAACAATAGCCATGTTATTGCCTCAACATTTGACTGTCTTGAAATTTGTTTTGTCAGATTGATCAGTTCATCATCCTTAAACTCAGTATCAGGCAAAGTCTCTGACATGAGCAAAATGCAGACAAACTTCCTGCCAAGTCATAACACACATCATCTGGAGTCCAACAACAATGCAGTCCTTCCCGCCCCCCCCCCACAGAAAACTCTCAAACCTGGTCTTGACTGAAAGGATTTTTATCAGCCTTCTGATCTGAGCTCTGACCAGAATCTCGCAGACAGAAGAGCCGAAGGTGTTCTAGTGCTTCTTTTTCAGGCAACATCTTGGAATCTTTCCAAACACTTCCCACAAGCCATTTCCAAAGGTTCTTGAACCACATGGTGAGGTACAGTCACAGCAATGATCCGTGACCTTGAGTTACACAAAGACTTCTTAAATACAATGCCAAAAACATGATACAGAGAAGAACTGATAAACTGAACTTAACCAATTTAAAACTTTTCTTCAAAAGACACAAAAGGGAACAAGGCAAGCCACAGATTAGGAAGGAATCTTTCCAAATATACACTGTGCTTCCAGAAGACTTGCATGTAGACTACATAAAGAACACTCAAATTTCAAAAACAAAGCAAGTAACATAAAAGTGGGCAAAAGTTTTAAAGAGACACTTAACCAAACATGATATATGGATGGCAAATAAGCACATGAAAAGAAGTTCAACATCTTTATTCACCTGGGAAATGTGAATTAAAATTATAACGAAACACCACGACACAGCTGTTAGGTTTAGGAAAACTGACAGTATCAATTTTTGACAAAGACATGGAAAAATTGGAACTCTTTTTTCTTATTGTTATTTTTATTTTTTTGTGGCGCTGGAGATCAAATCCAGGACACTGCAAATGCTAGTCAGGTGATGCTCTACCACTGAGCCACATTCCCTAGTAGGAGACCTGCACTTCTTATACACTGCATACAAAATGGCACGTATGTATTTGTTTTGGAAAACAGGTTTGTAGTTTCTTAAGTTAAATGTGTAACTACCATAAGATCCAGAAATCCCATTCCAAGGGATTTATCTAAGAGAAAAGGAAATAGAAGTGTTTACAAAACCTTTACATGAATGTTAATAGCAGCTTTGTAATAGTCAAAACCTGGAAATACCTTGAAATTTTCTCAAATGAATGGATAAACAAATCATCATATAGTCATGCAATGGAATACAGTACTACTCAACATTACAAAGAAATAAACTAGTGATAGACAAAAGTAGGATGAATCATACCAAATAAAGCAGTCTAAGAACCAGACAGTGTCAGAACTACACACACTGTGTGATTGCATTTATATGGTATTTTCAAAAAGAGACAATTACAGTGATGAAAAATAGATCAGCAGCTACCAAGGGTTACAAGTGAACACGGGGGTGTCTATGCAGGGATAGCACAATGGAGTTCTGAGGGGCAACACAACCATGCTATGTCCTGACTATAGCAGTGATTACACAAATCTATATATGGATTAAAACTTGCATAACTACACAGAAAAAAATGTTTAAAATGATGTTAAGCTACCAAAACCCCTCTCTGCCCTGCTGCTTTTGTCAGTGTATTTGTCAGTGTCACTGAATAGTAGATTCTACAGATAGTCCTCTTCTTTTTTTACACATGCACAATAACCCATTATGTGAATATGACAATTTACTTAATTACATTATGGATATTTAGACAGTCTCTGATACTTTACAAATAAATCATGCTATGAATAAACTTATGTATGTGCATTTGTACTGTTAGAAGTCTATCTTCAATTCCTAGAAATGGGCTTGTTAAGTCAAAATTGTAACCATGTACACAGTTTTGTTAGATACTGTGCTGAATTTTTTTCCCATTAAGGCTGAGACTTTTTTGCTTTCTTACCAGTAAGGTATGAAGACAGGTGCATTTCCACAGCTTTACCCAAACAACTGTCAAACCTTGAAATTTTACCACTCAAATAAGTGAGAAATGACATTTCATTTGCATTTATTTTTCCTAGAACAAAAAGGGTATCATTTTTTTACACAAAATTTATTTAAAATCATTTTGAGATGTAATTCACATACCACAATTTGCTCATTTAAAGTACATAATGCATGTTTTTTGGTGTATTCACAGAGGTTTGCAACCATCACAACTACTTAACTCTAGAGCACTATAATCATCCCCCAAAGAAACTCTACCTATTAGCAATTATTTATTGTGCCTCTCTCCCACAATCCTAAACAATGGCTCTATTTTTTGTCTCTATGTATTGGCCTACTTGAACATTTCATACAGATTTTTTTTATGGTTACAGACAGTCTTTTGTGAGTGAATCTGTTCAATTTTCACGGTTTCAAGGTTCACCTATGTTGTAGCATGCATTAGTTCTTTACTCCTTTTTTATGGATAAATATTCTGTTTGATGTCTCCACCAGTCAATAAATACTTGTTTCCACTTTTTGGCTAGTATGAAAACTGCAAGAAGACTCCTGTACAGGTTTTTGTGAGTTTTTATGTTTTTCTGTCTGATACCCCTAAGATCAGAATTGCTGGATTATATGGTAACTCCATACTTAGCATTTTGAGGAAATACAGTACCAGATTGTTTCCCAAAGCAGTTACACCATCTTATGTTCCACAAAGCAGCATATAACATTCCAACATCCCTACATGTTTGTCAATTCTTATCTCTTTTATTATGGCCATACTAGTGAGTATGAAGCAGAATCTCATTTTGGTTTTCATTACGGTATTTCATTTTGGTATTTCTTTTGTGGCTAATGATGCTAAACATCTTTTCACATGCTTATTGTGTGTATCTTCTTTGGAGAAAGGCCCTTTCTGATACTTTATCCATGCTTAACTGAGTTGTCTCTTTATTAGGAGTTCTTTATATATTCTAGATATATAGCTGTTATCACGATTGGAAAAAATTTCTACCATTCTGTGAGACGACTTCATTTTCTTTAAAGTGCCTTTTGAAGCACAAAAGTTTTAAATTTTGATTAGATCTTCTTTTGTTATTTGTGCTTTGTGTCATATCTAGAAACTCACTATTTACGGCAGGCTGAATAATGGCTCCCCACAATATCCATGTCCTAGTCCAGGGAATGCTACCTTTTAAATTAAGGACGCTGATGTGGGGACATTATTGTGAACATCAGGAGAAGCCAAACAAAACCACATGCAGAGGAACAGAGAGCAATGTGAGAATGGGAAGCTGAAATGAATCAAGAGGATGGATGGATGGGAGGACAGAAGCCACCAGCCAAAATACACGGGAAGCCCCTAAAAGCCAAAAAATTTAAGGAAATCAATTCTCCCCTGAAGCTCTAGAAGTAGCACAGGCCTGCTGACACCTTGAAGTTTAACTTCTGCCCTCCAAAACCATAAAAGAATACATTTATGTTTTATGCTACTAAGGTTGAGTTAATTTGCTACAGCTTCAACTGAAAATACAGGACCCAAGGTTTTTAAATTTGGAGCTGGTCACAAAGGCACCCTCTTAACTAGCACATATAGAAGTTCTACACTATGTAGGCCTATTACTGGAATTTCTAATCTGTCTTTTTACATACCAGTACCTTACTTATTCCAATTATATAATAGCTTAAGAGCATATTTTAGTAACTGCTTGTGCCAGCTGCCCTTTAGAAGCTTTCATTTTCAGCATCTGCCCAGCATTATTACATGTTTATTTTTCCATATGAACTTTATCATCAACTTCTCTAACTTCATAAAAAGTTTTGTTGGTATTATTAAAAAGTACCAAGAGAGAAAACTGATGTCTTTACGATGAGTTTTCCTAGCCAAAGCATAAGGAGCATCTTTCTACTAGTCAAATCTATTCTCTTCTTTGCAAATGTTTTAAATTGTTTTTAAAGATGTCAATATGTCAATATTTTAAATATTTATGTTAATATGTCACTCATTCCGCATTTTTTTTTTGTTAATTTTTAAAAGTAGGCTTCTGTTGTTGTTATTAGTATGGATCAATTTCTGCAATGTTTAAAACATGCTAAAAACCTTTAAAAATTTTTTGGCTTAAAAAAAAGCACACAATATAAAAATACATGTACCAACATGAGGGCACAAACATGTAGAGAAGTATGTAAGAGATGTGGCCTGGCAGCTCCAAGTTAAGTCCAGCAATCCCACTGACAGGTTTTCAGAGGGAACACAGCCTTGGGCTAATCTACCCAGCCACCCCTCTACCACCATTCCAACTGCCTGAGTCAAATGCCATAATGTAATTTCACTGGATAAAAGGTAACCTCTATCCCTAATAACTCTGAAGACTAAACTTTAAAAACCTTCCTAATTATCATCAAGAACATCAAACTTCAACCAATTATCATGATCACATTTCACAATGAAACATCTAAGGTATTTACTTAAAGACCAGAAAGACCAGAAGAAAGACAAAGACCCTTTTTCTTATCACTGCCATTTAACATTGTTCTAAAACTCTAGCCAGCGCAGTATTTCACACTTACATTTTAATCCTGAACAACGAGGTTGTTGTTTAATCATTTTGGACCTTCCAAATGCCATTTTTATATAGTTTAATTTAATATATGTTCAGACATGGATGAAAGGAAAATGAAAAAATTATAAAGATATCAACAAGTTCCAAATTTATCTCACATTTTATCAACATAATTCTAATCAAAAAGCAAGTAGGAATTTAAATTTTTTCACAAAATGACTTCAGGGTTTATAAGGAATAAAAGCAAGATAGACAAGAAAATGTTTTTTGAAGAGTAATAAAGGGAGAAGATGACCTGCTAGAATGGCTAATGAAATGTACAAAAAACTGTGTTGCTTAAAATCAATTTAAACAAATTGCAAATATATATGTGTGGAGGAAAAAAAATCAAGAAACAGATCCAAGTATATAACAGAATGTGAATGAAAAGGAAATACTCTATAAACTGCAGTAAGTATTAAGGAAACTAACCATTTGAAAGCAGATTCCCTATTTGACACCAATATACTCTAGAGAATCAGAGGTTTGAATTTAAAAGTAGGAGCATGGAGAAAAGTATTGACGAATATATAAACTTTATGCACAGAGTTTTTCAGGTACCACAAGAAAGGCAGAAACCACAAAAGAAGTTATGGATTTGGCTAATTAGTTGATTAATAACAGAAAAGTAAAAATATAAAAATTCAAATACAAATAGAAACTCGGAAAATTATTAAGTCCTTAATTAAGCATTCTTTTAAGTTAAAAGAAAAATTCAAACACCCATGGAAAAAATGACAGAAATGCGATCAAGTGACACAACAGAAATACTGTACAAACAGGCAGCAAATGCATAAAAGTGTTCCACCTAACTAAGCTGGGCATGGTGGTGCACATTTTAAACTGAGGCAAATTACAAACTTCATCTCAACCCTGGCAACTCAGCAAAACCCTGTCTCAAAGTACAAAATAAAAAAGGGGGCTAGGATGTAGCTGAGTGCAAATGTGCTGTGTTCAATTCCCAGTATAATCCATAAATCAATCTATCAGTAAATTAATAACAAGTGTTCAGTCTTATTAGAAATTGTTTTAAAAGCAAAGCTGGGTGTGGTGGCACATGCCTGTAATCCTAGCACTTGAGGCTGAGGCAGGAAGATTTTTAGTTCAAGGCCAGCCTTAATTACACAGCAAGACCCTATCTCTAAAAAAAAAAGAAAGAAGAAAACCAAACCAAATCAAACCAAATAACCAAATAAAAAACAATTTAAAAACTTGACAACTTTATTGGCAGATTGGCAAGAACTTAAAAGAATGGAGAGAGCCAAAGTAGGGAAACCAGCGCTATCACATAGTATTGTTAAATTAACATGGTCTTCTTCAAAAGCAATTTGGCTGTATCTATTTAAATGGGGTATGAAGGGGAGGAAGAAGAGAGATGACAAAGGTTTAAAGACCAAAATATGGATGCCTGAAGCTGGTTCTTGATGTTACAATTTTTTATCATTTATTCAACTATATTTTATTATGCTTTAATTATACAATCATCATATATTTTTGCTTAACTAAAATTTCCAAAGTAAAACAAAAGCAAAACCAACCTTTCAGCTGTAAATGCACTGTTATTTATGTTACACTGTCTCACTTTACTGGAAGTTAAAATTGTGATTGAACTGTAGCAAACAAGTGCCTCCCACAGTACTGACAGCCACAGGTGAATTACAACAAAGGACAAACAGGTTTGGGGATTGACAGAGGACTGCCACTTGTGTAGGGTCAATGTGAGGATTAGATAAGGCAGGCAATGTCATCAGCACAGTGCCTCATACAGAGAAAGTACTTGGTAAACATTAGCAATCCTCATGAAGCAGCAACATCAGGCAATTAATTACAGGTATCACCCATCACAGACAAGCACTTTCTGAAACAGTGAAAATCAAATCTGTACAAAAATTATCATTTCAGGAACACTTTTTTCATTCTAGTTCTTCCTCTTGGTACCAGTCTCACTGCTTCTCCTACAGCTACAGTCTGGGCATGGAATGTGCTCCATGGGTCCATGCATCAAAAGCTTGTTCCCAGTGTGCTGCTGTTGAGCAGAGGTAGAACCTTTAAGAAATGTGACCTAGTGGCAGGTGTTCGGTTGCTGGGAGAATGACCTCAAAGAGGACCACGGGGCCGCTGTCTCTTCCTTTTTTTCCCCACTTCCTGGCCACAGGTGAGCAGCTCTGCTCAGCCATGGGCTCCCTGCCATGAAGTACTGCTCTGCCACAGGCCCAAAAGCAACGGGGCCAAGTGACCATTCCTGGAAACCTCCAAAGCTGTAAGCCCAAATAAACCTTCTTTAGGTGCTACATTCCTGTAATCTAGCCTGCAAAGCCTAGTGTGACTGTCTCAGAACTTAAAAGCAAAAACAACAACAACAACAAACTAACAAAAGTCCAAAGTTGTTTTAAAAGGGCTGGGGATGCAGCTCAGTGGGACAGAGCACTTGCCCAACGCATGTGAGGGTCTTGGTTCCACCCCCAACACTGAAAATAAAAAATCTTTTTTCTTTATAAGCGATCAAAGGTATGTGTTACAGTAACAGAATCTAGTACCACCTACCAATACAGAACTCAGCATCTTGAATCACTCCCCTCTTCTTTTTTCCGTGGTACTGGGACTGAAGCTAGGGCCTTAAGTATGCAAGGCAAGTGTTCTACTACTGAGTCACAACCCCACCCTTTTTTAACTTTTTATTGTGAAACAGTGTCTAAGTTGCTGGGGCTAACCTTGAAATTCTGATCCTCTTGGTTCAGCCTCCCAAGCAGCTAGGGTTATAGATGTGCACCAGTGTGCTTGGTTGGATGTAACATTTCATGTCATGCCACGTCATACCATGTCATGTCGCGTCATGCCATGCCATGCCATGTCATTGCATTGCACTGCATTGCATTTTTGAGACAGGGTCTCACTATTTAGTTCAGGTGGGCTTGAGCTCACTTTGTAGCCCAGGCTAGCCTTGAACTTGCAATGATCCCCCTGCCTCAGCCTCCCGAGTACTGGGATTACAGGCGTGCACCACCATGCCTGGCTTGGATGTAACGTTTTAAAAGGGTTCAATAAGCTGAGTGTGGTGGCACACACCTATAATTCTAGCTACTCAAGTTCCAAGTTCAGCCTGGGCAATTTAGTGAGTTCCTGCCTCAAAATAAATATATTTTTTAAAAGCACCAAGAGTGCAATTTCATAAGAGTACTTGCCCAGCATGCTTGAGGCCCTGGTTTTAAACCCCAGTATATATTCTGGCCACACACCCCCCAAAAAACCCCTCAGGTCCAAGGATAGTACAACCCAGACCCAAGCCCCAGAAACTCTTAACACTATGCAAGTATACATAAACAGATAATACTGAGGAAAGAATTGACAATATTCAGAAATCACTTTATTTACAAGACTCTCTAGGATTCCAATAAAGCTGAATCTTCCTTAACATCTGCTTCATCTGTCTTATGTTACTCTTTCTCCAACATGAATCTCATCTATTTTTTTACCTAACAGTTAAGTCAAGAGAAAGAGAAGTTGCCTATTTCAGTGAGGCAGACCCCCAAACGTAATAAGCCCCCTACATCTGAACCATAACCACTACTACATTAGTTCCAAAAGGTAAATTCTCTCTTAATAGTGCTGACCATTAAATCATTGCCTATTTGCTAATCAAAAAGCAGTCACTAAGCCACAGGAGCATTTTTTTTGGCGGTACTGGGGATTGAACTCAGGACGCTGCGCTTGCTAGACAGGAGCATTTTTTAAAGTGGCTCAATTTTATCTGAGTGTTGTTTGAAAGCACAATATACTACCAAACCATCTTTTGGTGATATTAAGCTTTTTTTTTTAATCAGGAATTGAACTCAGAACCTTGCACTTGCCAGGCTGCTGAGCTATGTATACCCCTGCCCCAAATCACCTTTGGAATGACAAACTTTCTCAAGCTCTTTACACATGCAGTTAAGACACACAGTACCTTTAATGCCATAAATAACTCCCCCCCAAAGATCTTCTGCTTCCAGTTTAATCATTCCTCAAACAAAATCTAAGTGGGGGCCACTGCCACACCATGAGTACAAACTGTTAACTTAAATCAGTAAAGTTATCTTATGCTATTTCTCAAACTTTGCCAATGAAGAGTTTTTAACCAGTGCATTCTTTGAACCAAACGTAATCTTATAACTCTGTAAAGTGTGTTTTAAAGAATCAAAATGCCACATCATTTTGTGATAATTAAAACTGATTTTAAAAAACATAACAACTGGAAATAAAAGAAGCATAAAATACATTTCATTTTACAGAAAATTAGCCTGAAGTAGTGCCTTACCCATGTAGTACTTTTTCTTGTTTTAAATGTTTCTTTTTAAAAAGCACCTTACATATTCACAAATACTAGCTATATGTTCATGTCTGATTTTCAATAGCATCAAAAATAATAAAATATTTAAAAAATAAATCTAGCCGAGGTGAAATGTAAACTATAACACACTGTTCAAAGAAATTAAAACACAAAGAGAAGGCTATCCTGTGTTCATAGATTGGGAAGAATTATAATATCCATACCACCTAAAGTGATCTAAAAATTTGATGCAATTCCTATCAAGATAAAAAATGGTCCTTTTTTGCAAAAATAGAAAAATTCATCTTAAAATTCAAGTGAATCTCATGGGACCCCAAATAACCACACTAATTTTAAAAAGAGAACAAAGTCAGGTCTCATGCTTCCACATTTTAAAACATATTACAAAGCTACATCCATCAAATAGTGTAGCACCTGCAGGAAGAAAGAGACACATAGAGTAACTAAATAGAATAAAGAATCCAGAAACAAACCATGACTATCAGTGGTACAACTGACTGTCATACGAGAATGCAAAGATCACTCAATGGAGAAAGGACAGTCTCCAAGAAACAGTGCTGGAAAAACTGGATAGCCACATATAAAACAACTATGTTGGACCTTTTATCTTAAACTATTAAAGGAAAAAACATCAAAATGCACTAATGACCTAATATGAGACCCCAAACAATAAGATTCCTGAGATAAAAGTTAGGGAGAAAGCTTTATGGTATCAGATTTGGCAGTAATATCTTGGCTGTGACACCAAAAACAAAGGCAACAAAAGCAAAGGGTAACAAAAATTTTTGTTGATCAAAGAAAATAATAATGAAAAGTTAATTATGGAAGGGACAGAACATGTTTGCAAATCATCTCTCTGATAAGAGGTTAATGTCAAGAATATACAGAGAACTACAACTCAGCACCAACAAAACCAGACCAAAACTTGGGCAAATGACTTGAATAGGCATTTCCCAAAAGATGATATCCAAGTGGCCAAAAAGCACAGAAAAAAATGCTCAACATCATTAATCACTAGAGAAATGCAAATGAAAACCACGAGACACCACCTCATACCCACCAGGATGACAACCAAAAGTACTCCAGAAAATAGCAAGTCCCAGCAAGAGTTGAACAAACTAGCCCACCATGCACTATTGGTAGTGTAAAATACAACGGTGTGGCAGTTGGTGCAAAAATAAAAACTAGAAGTACCATATGATCCAGAAATCTTACTCTGGGTATATGCCCCAAAGAACTGTAAGCAGGATCTTGAAGAGCTATGTGCATACCACATGGCATTATAGTATTCATAATAGTCAAGAGGTGGAATAACCCAACTGTCCATAATGAAAGGAATGGATGAACAAAATATGACATATAGGAATATTAGTTTATCTAAAAAGGAAAGAAATCCTACTACAATATGAATAAACTTCATAAACATTATGCTATATAAAATAAAAACTATAAATCCTACATGATTCCAATTACATAACGCACTTAAAGTGAAATTCATAGAAATGGAAAGTAGAATGGTAGTTACTAGGTCTGGGGGCAGTGGGCAGTGTGTGTGTGTGTGTGTGTGTGTGTGTGTGTGTGTGCATGCGCAAAATAAATCTAGCACACGCACATGCACAGGGAGAGAAATGGAAGGTTGTTTTATGTGTATAGAGGTCCCAGTTTTGCAAGTTGAAAAGATCTGGAGCTCTGTTAGACAACTATGCTCATTACAACTGCTGAACTGAATTGTATGCTCATGAACAATTAAGGCTGCTAGTGGAATTTCACCTACTCCAAAGGCTGAGGCAGGAGGATCACAAGAGTTCAAGCAACCACAAGGAGACCATGTCTCTAAAACAATTTAAAAGGCTGCGGATACAGCTCAGTGCTCCTTAGATTCAATCCCAAATACCCCTTTATCCCTCCTACCCCAAAATATTAAGATGGCAAATTTTATCTTTCACAATTTTTAATAAATAAAAACAAATAAATAATACAAGTTCACCACTCTTAAGATAGACCATGTTAAGGATCCCCTTAGATATTTTTCAGAACTTTGTCCTATGCGTGTATGTAACAGAAGGAAGGAAGCAAACAGCAAGTCTAATTCACCAACACCTTCACAGGAAAGAACACAGTACCAAAGTACCTGTTATTCTTCTGAAGTCCTTGAAATCTGCAAGAGATTTCCTCCGTCAGCTCCTGAATTATCTCCAGTACTTCTTAATCCAGGCCCAGCTCTTTTTTATTTTTGGTGGTATTGGGGATCGAACTCAGGACCTTGTACTTGCCAGGCAAGCACTTATTCCATTGAGCTATAACCCCAGCAGGCCCAGCTCTTGACTCTATTCTACATGACTAGACTAACTTCAATCTAGAGCTAATGAGTACTCATAGAACACAACATTGCTTAATCTTAACCTATGCGATATAACCTGATCCCTAAATGGTCTGGCTCTAGGGATAGATAGATGGCTTGGGATGGAACCCTGGTCCTATCTTTTATCAGCTCTGTTATCTTGGGAATACAATACTGCTTAACCTCTCCATACCTCAGTTTCATACTGACATGGATAATCTTAAAACACAAAAGTCACACAGGAGTGATGGTTGAAACAAGTATATACAACTCATTTTAGTTACAAGTGAAAGCAGTAATGAGGGAAAAGGTGGTATCGCCCAATGTCCTATTAAAACAGATTTTCTAACAGCATCAAGGTTTTTAACCTGACTTTATAAACCCAAGTCACCAGTACAAAAAGTGGAGGATGAGATCAGTTTGAGAAGATATTCATTTGAAAGCTAAGTACATGCTCCAGATGTTGCCCCCCCAAAATTCCAGTCTGGGTGAAGAATGACACCCATGAAATCTTAAGTGTAGTTAAACAAGGCAGTACATGAAGGAGTGTCACAATGAATGATAAATGAATAACAAAGACACCACAAGTTTAGAGGGGGCAATCAGGACTGAACAGAATGGGGAAAGGTGGGATGTGAGAGCCTCCTGCAGTGTCCTAGGATGGAAGGTGTAGGAAAGCTGATCAAGAGGGGGTGTCAGAGATGCTGATGCCACTTGATAAAGGGTCAAAAATGAGTCCAATGTAGCAGAGGTAATAATAGTGGCATTAATAAAATGAGAGACTGGATGCAGCACAAGACAATTCTACCTTGGACATGTGCAGCATGCATGGATGGTCAGACACACCTACAGGGGAAGACATGGAAAGCAGCAATAGACAGAGAGGGCACAATGATAACCAAGCACAAAGTTTAGAGACAAAATAGTGCCTGGCTCGTAACATCTAATAAGGAAAAAAAAGTCCTCTTGGTTTGGCTGAGCCAATCAGAAAACTCAAGCCAAATGGACGCAAGACAGAAATATCTAAAATATCAAGCACCCAGCAAAGACGTTCTTCCAAGAGTACTTGTCTTATCAGTAATTTGGGAAAAAAATGAGATGATTTTATATCTGTTCCCATAGTTGATCTTACCGGCAGGTGTCTATTAGGATCCACTCAGAATTAGAAAGAGGAGCTGGGTGTGAAGGCCTGTAATCTCAGCACCTTGGAAAGCTGAGGCAGGAGGATCACAAGTTCAAGCCTACTGTGGGCATCTTAGTGACTTAATAAGACCCTGTCTCAAAAATAAAAAGGGCTGTGAATGTAGCTCAGTGCAAAGGCCTTGGGCAATCCTTAAGATCCACACCCTCCAAAATATTAGAAAGAGGAAGAAAATAGTTATTAGCAATAGAAAATGAAAGCATTCTTTTCCCTCCTACAGAACTCGAGTGCTTCTGAGTATACCAGAAAAAGTGAGTAGCAGCAGTTCATTAGTGAAAAACTTATTAATTCTATTTAAGATCCCCAATTAAAAGGTAGTCACTATATCTCCATCCAAAAGGTTAAAACAATTCACTCTTAAAACAATCACTTTACAATGTATCTTTGTAAAACAGCAATTTGGCTTAAGAAAAAGTGTATCTCCTAGTCAATCCTACTACTCCAAGACAAATCACTATGAGGTTTCTAATCTCTTTTTCTGGCTTTGTATTCTAATGTTTTGTAAAGAAAACACTCTGTATCACTCTGTTAACAATTATGGCACAAATGTAGCTTAAAACAAAAATCTGTACATAAAACTATAGTATACTGGCAAAAAGTTTAGTCCTAGTTGCAATCTATCTTGCCACTAACTGCCCATTAATGATAATACAGGTGACACTCATATTTAAATTTGTCATGGACCAAACAGATCATAATCCTGAAAACTGTCCAAGTTCATATTTACTAGATACTTAAATTGTAGCTTCTCATTTATAATAAATGAAAAAGCCGTATGCCTTCTAAAAACCCACTTTACAATGAAACTATATTACATGATTTAAGATGCTGTTTTAAAACTCTTGTTTAGTGGGCTGGGGATATAGCTCAGCAGCACAGTGCCTTGCTTGGCAATCACAAGGTCCTGAGTTCGATTCTCAGTACCAAAACAAACAAAAAATAAAACTCTTGTTTATCATAATGGGTTGATTTATAACTCAAGACCACTAACAATTATCCATATTATACACTCTTATGTATTTCACTATTTATACTTTTTAATATATCGTTTCACTACAGACACACATTCACTGTTCTCAGTTTCTAGATTGTATCCTTAAGAAAAATCTTGACACCAACCCAGAATAAGCTAGTTATCTGTAGCAACTTTAGCAACTTCTATCTCTGGCAACTATTTCAAAGTCCTCAGAAATTTTCCAGGTAGCCAAAACAGTCTCAAAGGTCCTTTCCTCTGGGCTAGCGATAATACTACAGATCAATTAAGATAACTGTTAACATACAGGAGATGTTAAGACATAGAGATGTTAAGAAATGGCTCAGACTTCTGACTTGAGAAAACATCTAGTTTGAACATGAAAAACTAGATTAGGTAATCTAGCTATGTCTGCAGCTTTTCTCTAGGAGACAATGAGTTTTATCTTATTTTGAAGATTTTCTAGTCAAATTCTATTGCAATGCAGGAAAAATACACAAACAAAAAATATCCAGAGAATCATCATTAAAATTGCAGATAAATCTTAACTTTGACATTTTAAACCGGTTTATACTTAGACACAAAAACCCTGTTGGGATGTAAATTAATAAACTGAAAATTCAGCCATCTTCAAAAACCTGCCTAGTCTTGCTTAAAAACTCAAAAAGCATTCATTTGGGGGAAATGTTATATTTGTGACACATTATACGCCAAATGCATAGGGTCATAAACATGTAAGAAAATCAACTGAGTTTCTTACCCAAAAGCAATACTGGAATTTAACCAGTAAGGTTTAAAGCAAAGGCCATTTGTGGAGATATGTTCAGGGAATATCTAATTAGAACCAAATCTGTTTGTGATGAGCAGTGGCCTGTGTTCTTTATTAGAATTACTGTCAACATCTTGAGTGACTACTATGCACATACAAATTCTTCATAGAAATATCGCATGGACCACAAAGGAAGTCTGATTCAGCCAAGACCACTGGCTGACTGAACCACTTTTCATACTTAATACCCTGCAGCTATTCTCCTGGTCAGCCCTTAAACACATTTATGGATATTAGAGAGGTGCATTAAAACTTGTAAACTATACAAGTAAGAAATTATCAACTATATTTTAGACTGACAGTTCTCAAACAAGAAGTCTGTTTACTTAACTGTACCTAGATAATTAGCATATAAAATGGCTGTTGGAAAATAAGCAGCAGTACAAGCATAACAAATGTAAGGCTTTTAGTAGATTCAATCATTTCACTTCCCTGAACCAATAGCACATGAAGATAACTCATTCAAACAAAAGGTGAGTGAGGGCCTACTGTGTGCGTGGCACTGTGGAAGGTAAGCAAAGGAAAAGAAACCACACAATATTCCCAAAGTCTGTATGGAGCCCTAGAAAACATGCCCATTAAATTACTGCACTACAACTGCTTTACTGAACACCCACTGCATGCCCATGTGCTGGGTACTATGGTCGCCCATAGTAGATAGCAGATCTGTAAACAATGATGAACTATGACAACTCCAGGCCTGACTAGTCACAAAGGAACGGTATTTTATTCTGGAAATGCTTGCCTCTCTGTCAATTTTTTCTACAGATGGCAATTCTCTGCATAAAGTCCACCTATGTTAATACAGACTAAGGTTGCCCAGAGAGTTAAATGAGGAAATGCCATATTTCAAACAAAAATAAATGAATAGTAAGCTGAAGAACACTTACACTTCAATACTAGTTTGGTTTGCACACACTGTTGCTTCCGTAACAATAAAAGGCAAGTGATCATAGTCACAAAGAAGAACTTCGGCTCTAAGTTACAAAGGCAAAGAGTTATTTTCTCGTAGTTAATGTGAAATGGAAGCCAAGCTAACAAGTTTTCTTTGAGATCCTCCCCCCACACAAAAAATTGTTCACTTTTAGTGAACTACTCACAAAGGTTCTTTTGATCACTCGTTCCCGTAGGCAGTATAGACAAAATTACAGTTTGGGACTTCAAGATAACAAAACGATTTTTAGCCCTGTCAAAAGCATCACTCTTACAGTCGTACAATAACAATGAGAGTTTATAAAATAGGGACCAGGCTCATCTGTAAATTATAAAGTTTTGGAAGGTGAAAACCTGACATTTGTTTTTTAAAGTCTTCTTACACAAGAAAGGTACCGAATTACATGAGTATCTTTAAGAAACATACACTGGCTTTCAATAGCTTACTAGAGGACTAAACAGAATTGTATTTGGAGCTAATGGCAAACGGAACAATCACCCACACCGCAAAGTGAAACTGCAGAAAAAGCTAAGGAAATGTTTAGACAAATCTGAATTTTGCAAGTTGTGTTCTGAAGCCTTTCCACCAGTCTGGCTATTTTTACTACGACACTTTCAAGTAAGTCCTACTGCATGCCGTTATTTAAGACCGCAACCCAGAGAAAAGAAGTGTCCTAAGATTTACCTATGAACAGCAGTCAACCTGAACATATGCCCCTCCTACCTAGCGGGCCAAGTGGCAAAAATATACGAGAACTCAGGAAGTTTTGAAATTGCAGTGACAGTAGACTAGGGGAGGCGAGGGGAAGGAATCACGGAGCGGGGAGCAACTCCGTGCGCCCGGCGTCCATAACAAGTTCCCGGCTCCGGACGGGTCCCGGCCGGGCAACTTCGCGCGGTGCTCGCCGCGGCCTCCCTCCGTCGCAGCCCCGCCGCGGCCTCCGCGAGATCGCGGTGACAGTCGGCCCGGGGATGCCTGCCGGTGACACCCACCTTCCTTCTCGGCCCGCGCCGCGGCCACCACCAGAGTCATCACCAGGTGCAGCGCTCCCAGGAGACCAGCAGCCGCGCTCCGTGGGCCCCAGCCGCGGCCGGCTGCGGGCTCCAGCCCGGCCTCAGCGGACGTGGAGGCGGCGGCAGCTCCTGCTCCTCCTCCCGCCCGCTTCTCCATCCCTGCCGGCCGGGGGCCGCCGCGCTCCAAGTCCGGCGCAGCCCTTCTCGGCGAGGCGGCGGCGGCGGCACGGGAGCCGTGGTCCGGACTCTAGCCGCGGTTCCGAGTGTGAGAGCGGCTCCGGGCCCAGGGCTCGGACTCCGGGCGTGGGTCTGGGTCCGTACGTGCGTGCGAGCGAGCGTGTCAGTCACGGCCTCGGCTTCGGCATCGCCTACGAGAAGCCGGAACGTAGAGGCCGCGGGTCAGGGACGGCGGGCGGCCATACTGGAAACGGGCAAGGGCTGCGGACGCGGGATACTGGCCTGTGAGGGGCGGGGCGCGGCCCTCAGCTCCGCCTCCGCCGCGGCGACACCTGGGCGGCTCTCAGGTCAGCGCGTCTGCCCGGCAGTCTGTGGGCCCGGACACCTCTGCTTGCTTTTGGAGGGTCACGGCTTCACTGGGTAGACAGCGTCGGGGCGGGCTTCGGAGGTCCAACGCCACGGTGTCGCCGCTGCCCCGCAGGGGAGGAAAGGGGAGGAGGGCCCGAGCCCGGCTGCCAGGACTTATGATGGCGGCTCAGGCTTCGCAAAGGCAGTGACGGCGATTACATGGAGCGGGGCAGCCACGCCGCGCAGCCGCCGTGGCGTGTGGGCGGGGTCGGGGTGGGGTGGTGGGAGCCGGCCACGCCTCCCACGCTAGTACAAACCCGGCGTTCTGTACTGCACTGCTGAAGTCTTCCCGGGGTTTGAGTGCGTGTCTGGTCTGTGGGGTGGAGCGCGAGAAGTCTATCCCTGCGATTCATCCTGGTCTCCTCTTGGACGATGAGAGTTCCTTAGATCTGAACAATCTCGCGCTGTATTTATCTTTACACCCTCCAAGACGTAGTACACTGGAGGCGCCTCCTGGACTCCTCGCGCCTGCTTTGCCGCAGGAATCTCTTGCGTGCAGGGAGCGGCAGTGCCCCTGCAGCGAGACTGCCGTTTAGAAAAAATAACCAGTGGGTGCACTGGCTTTTTCAGTCTTGGAATGATCCTTGAGACGTTTTTATTCACATATTCCCTTGAAAGGTCCGAATCAAACACTCTCTCCTTTAGTCTCATAAAACCATGTCACGCCTCTTAAATGCCCTTCAGCTCAGGCTGAGGATCTTAAAGGGCGTGGCTGGTCTCCTCTCCAAAATTTAAATTAAGCTTTTTGAAGGGGTCACTCTGCGCATTTTAGTACCTTCCCCTACTTCCTAGCTTAGATTGATTTACCTTGCCCAGTTCTCTGTTGAGCAATTATAAGGCCGCATTTGCCTATAATACCCAACAAACTAAATAGGTAAAGTTTCAGAAAGATCTAAAAGCAGGTATCAAAATGCCACCCACTAATTGTCTTCTTGTATTTCTTAAATGAACTTGCTGGGCATGATGGCACAAGCCTGTTATACCAGTTACTCAGGAGGCCAAAGCAGAAGGACCACAGACCCAAGACCTGCCTGGGCAATTTGAGGAGATCCTGTCTCACAATTTTAAAAAGTAAAAAGGACTGGGGATATAGTTCAGCTCTCCCTGGGTTCACTCTTCAGTGCCAGAAAACAAAAAACAAACAGAAATGAGCTTGCCCTAATGATTTTTAAAAATTTCATTCTTCTGCTTATCAGCATCAGAATGAATAATCAAATTATGTTCCTTATGTAACTAACTAGCTTTTTGGTATGTGCCCCAGGCATGAGATTTCTGGAAGGTTTTTAACTCAAAAGGATGTGTAACTGAGTGCCCCACCTCCACTGAAGCAGAGCTCGGCCTCCACTGTGCAAGCAGTAACGCCACCCCCATTGCCAGGTTGAAGAGGAACTAGCCTTTCCAACCATGAAATGCTCAGGTTCTCTTAGGCAGGAATTAGCCACAATCCCCCTGTTAGCCTGAGGCTCAAGAGCACCATGGGAAATAACTTGCCTATGTGTATAATTGGAGCTTAGACATATACAGGCATGTTTGAAGGGAGGTCAATTTCCCATGAAGCTAATGAAGCTTAGGTGCATGAGTCCTCTCTTGCACAACACAAGTTCTCCCCAAGGCCCTGCACTTAGCTGTGCATTTTAAAACTTGAGTTCTTGTTCTTAAAGGGCCCCCCTAAGAGTTCCATAAGTTTTTAGGACCCATCATTCCTGAATCCTCCTCAGTACCTAATGATAACTTGAAACAGGGGGTGGGGGTGAAGATGATGGAAGTTTCTTCCCAGGCAAGGATGAGACCACTGGGAGTAGAATGTAAGAATAAAGGAAGACGGTGACTTTGCTAGAGAACTGGGTAACCTATATGTTGGAGAGCTCACTCATCACCCACTCCCCCAGTGCTCATGTGCCTGGGGATGGAGAGGACTGTGAGTTAAGAAAGAGGAACACTCACACCAAGGGGCCTCAAGCAGCTCTGAGTTGTGAACTTCCTGTTCACAGCAGGTAAAGGAGATTAGTTGGCAGAATCAAGGAAAGCTCGTGAAGCCAGTCTTTCTGAGAGTTATTCCAGCAACAGCAGCAGCAGCGGCAGCACCACCACCACCACCACCACCACTTGGGAACTTGTTAGAAAGGCAGACTAGCAGGGCACATGGCAGCCTGTGGAGCTGGAAACTTGAGGTTGGGGTCCAACAATCGCTGTTTAACAATCTATTTGGATGATTTTGATACATATTCAAGATTGAAGACTGTTTCACTAAATTGCTGTCTGCCAGGAGCTACAAGTTATTGGTACTTCTTACTTTCCGCTCACTTCTCTCCAGTCAGTTTTTCAAAAATTTGAGACAGGATCTTGCTAAGTCACCAGTTTGCCCAGGCTAGGCTTGAACTTATGATCCTCTTGCCTTAGCCTCTCAGAGTGCTGAGATCAGATATAATGTCAACACTTAATTCTAGCCCCCTTTGTTAGCTATATGATGCTGGGCAAATTACTCTATTTTTCTGGCCTCCATTTCCTTATCTGTAAAATGAGGGTTATAACTAATGCATTTGGAGATATTAAGCAAAATATTTGTAAAGCATATTGGATAGTGTCTGGCCTATAGCAAAAATTGTCAAAATAATTAGTATTGGGCTGAGGATGTAGCTCAGCAGAGGAGCACTTGCCTAACATGCATGAGGCCCTGGGTTCAGTCCCCAGCACTGCAAAATAATAATAATTATTGAGTACTTTTTTTTCTTGTATTTTGGGGAGATGTGTGTTTTTCTTCTTGGGTTTTTTTTTTTTTTTTTTTTTTTTGCGGTACTGGGGATCGAACTCAGGACCCTGCGCTTGCTAGGCAAGCGCTTATTCCACTGAGCTATATCCCCAGCCCTTCTTTTTGGGGGGAAGAGACAGGGTCTCATTATATAGTTCAGGCTGAACTTGAGCTCACTGTGTGGGCCCACAGTGGCTTCAAATTTGCTGTGATTCTGTTGTAGAATTTAAGAGACCAAGAGACCATGAGCGAGATGGAAGGATTTACTTCAGGTGCACATCGACTCAGCCAGGGGAGAGCGGAGCTCCGAGAGCTGGTCCAGGGCTGGAGAGGGGAGGGCGCAGCCAGGAAAAGAGGCAGTGGCGGTCGGGAGCAGTTGTCGAACCCAGTGTGAGAATGAGAAGTTAGGACAGCCACTGGGGCAGAGTCCCCACCCTGCAGCAACCTTCCTAATCAGCGCCTGGAGAGAATGCAACTAGTACATAGCCCACCACGCCCGCCCGGCTCTGCGCCTGCCTCGAGGCGGTGGCCCCCTGCCTCTCCGCTGGGTGAGCCGCTACCGGAGGAGAGCCGCGGGGAACCTCTGTGGCGAGCCGCGGCAGCTCCCAGGGATCTGGCTGAGGAGCGGACAGGAGCTCCAGCACTGCAACCGGAGGGAGATGCAGATGGAGTTAGATTGCATGGCTCCACGCCCTTCTCACTCCAACATCAGGCAGGAAGCACGAGCTGGGTTGCCAGGTCTCAGCTCCCACCCTGAACTCTCTCTGGGAGCACCTTGAGTCTCGGTGGCTTGAGCAAGCACCGCCTGTCCCTGGCAACAATGGGACGAATCCACGGTCTTCAGGACTCACCCCAAACTATTAATGTGAGCACCAAGAGGGTCTCCTTACAGCTTGCACATATGAACCTTGCATGAACCCATAGCAACAAAGTAGGTGAAAAGCAGCAGATCAGGAGTCTGAAAAACAACATACTCTATACAGCAGACCCGAGAAAATCCTCCAACTCTATTCTAGAACTAATCTTTAAACTCAGTTCATACCCTGAACTAACACAGTGAGAATGAGCTGGGGAGATTTGAAGCCCTTATACCAAGCATCGTAAGTTTGTCCAATGCCCAGCTGCAAGGGGTGGGGAACAGTAATAATGGAGATCAGGAGGAGGGAGGAGGAGAAGAAAGGGCGTCCAGCATCAAGGCAACGGGACAGAGCCAAACGGTCAACAAGGGCGCCCTGACGGGGATGCGTGCTTCACAGCTGCTCTGCTGTGGGCCCCGTGACTGCTCCGCTGTGGACCCCGTGGCTGCTCCACTGTGGGCCCCGCGGCTGCTCTGCTGTGGGCTGTGCTGAGGGCGCCCCACGGACTGGACCCGCCCCCACCCATAGCATGGTGATGGGGTGGAGCCGTGCGGTCAGCTGTGAGCATAGGTGCTTTTCCACCTCTGACCATGGCAGTTTGTATACACCCATGTATGTTATCGTATAGTCTGAGGCAGCTATATCTCTTCCCAAGGTGAGAGTCCAGGGGTATAGACAAACCCAGGAATACAGTTATCATCACAGGGAAGATGACTGATTGAGTGGTAGGGCAATGGAGATGAGGGAGGAGAAAATTGAATGACCAAATGGGCCATCATCTGTGTAACTGAGTAGCAAATGTGAAGGTAACATTATGTAGGACAGCATCCAGAGCTAATTCCCTTCTATGTTTTCTATAATTTTGTATTTCCTTAATCGTTTTGTATTAACAGAGGTGAAGATAAGTTTATATTATACGGCATCCAGCGCTAATTCCCTACTATCTTCTCTATAATTTGGTATTTCCTTTAATGTTTATGTGTTAACTAATGTGAAGATAACATTATGTAATACAGCATCCAGTGCTAATTCCCTACTATAATCTGTATAATTTTGTATTTTCGGCATTGTTTATGGCTTATTCTGGTTCATATGTCTCCATTCTTTTGTCTTTAAAATAAAAAAAAATCTTTCAATCCTTCTTTCTGTGTGCTGGGATTACAGTTGTGTGCCACCATGCCTGGCTATTTTTTTCCAAACAGCTTATTAGGGACAGTAAAACTTTTAAAGATTATTGATTCATTTATTCCCACACATCACTCTACAAGATATTTGAAGCTTACAAGGATACTTTCATTATTCTAGCAGGCTGTGGTGGTATACCCTTGCAATCCCAGCTATTCAGGAGATTGAGGTAGGAGGATCCTGAGTCTGAGGCCAGCCTGGGCAATTTAGTGTTACCTTTTCTCAATAAAAAAAAGAAAAAATGTAAAAAGGCTAGGCTTGTAGCTTCAGCATTACCTGCATCAAATCCCCAGTAACAGGAAAAAAAAATCCCTCATTATTCTAAATATATATGAGATACAAATATTTTAATAAGTATATTTATATATAAATAAGAGTTATTAGAAAAATATGTGTATATATGAATTTGGGTCTAGAAAGGGAGAGTGTTGAAGTTTCTGGGGTTCTATTTCACTGGCACCTTGGGTGGAGATAGTGGTTGTCCTCTTGGTGTTCAACACCATCCATATCCTTTTCAATCCCAACTCTGTGTCACCAGCCAGACGGCACCATCTCTACTGCTGACCCCAATCGTGTCTCTAACACACATTTAAACTCATGTGACTTCTTCATCTTTCCTTGGCCTCCTCCACCCATGATGTTTCTTATCTCCAGGGAAACCTCAGCCTGCTAGTTGCACAGGCCCCAAACCTAGGAGTCATGCTCTACTCTCCCTAACGCAGACAGGCGCTAGCTGTGCCTCACCACCTCCCTGTCATCTGCTGCCCACCTTCCTGTGAGAGTGGCCTAATAAGTGGCCCCACTTCCATAAAAGGAAAATAGAAGGGGATCCCCAGTGGCACAGGTCTCTTCTTACCAAGTCAGAAGCTGCTACCTCTTCACACAGCAAGAAATTGCGTGGGTTCTATTTCCCCTCCCCTCTGCTAGGCTATTTACCCAGGAGATCACAAATTTGAACCTAGCTCTATTTGTGGAGTTAGTGAAATCCTGTGTCTGAAAAAAAAAAAAAGGTGGATTTGGAAACTGTAGAGGAATCTAGTTTGAAATAAATGCAGATCTCAGCCTGACCTTTCCGATTCTTGACAGTTTCTAGTATCGTTATAACTTTCACCTACAACACTTGATAATCTTTTGACTTTTTGAAGACTCCTATGTGATTTGGTGGTCTTTCTGTAGAAAGGAGGGAAAGCATTTTCTTGAAGACCAGGGAAACCCCTAGTGTTTTTCTTGTTCCTTCTACCTCCCAACCACTGTCTGCTCTACTACTCAATAAGTAGTTTGACACTGATTTTTTTTTGACTCCTCTGAGTTCATGATCTTTCCTAAACACCATTACTAAAGACATCTGCCTCAGCCTGGCGTGGTAGCACATGCCTCTAATCTGAACACTATGGGAAGCTGGGGCAGGACAATTGTAATTTTGAACCCCTCCCAGGAAATGTACCAATTTAGTGAGACCTTATCTCAAAATAGAAAAGGGTTGGGGGTATAGCTCAGTGTGAAGCCCTGGGTTACCCAGTGCTAGAAAAAAAAGTAGGCCAGTCTCGCCCACACTGAGTTGTTTAAAATTGCACAGTTTTGATGGTAATTACCAGCCAAAGCCATTCAAGAGGAAAAAAGGTACTAAGGAATACCATCCAATCCTGGATGGATTGTTGTGTTTCTACCTCTTCCTGTTATTTAAATATCCAGGGATAGGGCTGGAGATGTACCTCTGGTACAGTACTGTCCAGCATGCGCAAGGCCTTGGTTTCCACCCCCAGCATGGGAAGACAGCACAAAACAAGAATATTCATTCAGTAAAGACAAGGACCAGTGTGCTCAAGATGCAGATGGAGATTAAAAAGTGACAGAATTAAAACATGAATTTTTCTTTGTGGCATTAGGGATCAAACATAGGGCCTCATGTGTGCCAGCAGGCACTCTAACTGAACTGTATACTCAGTCTTCGTCCTCAAGACACTCATTCACTGATTTGAATGGTAAGACAGTGAAGTAAGAACTGCAGAGTCATAGGTGCAGCAGGAGAGACTCCATGGCTCTGTTCCATCTAATGTGCGTTCCCCAAGTACAGAATCAAGAATGTCACTGCTGTGCAGGGAAGGAAACTGTGGATCCTGTAGTAGGGATTGGAGGGCAGGTGTGCGACTCTCTCTCTTTCTCTCTCACACACACAAACACACACATACACGGTGTGTGGTACTTTCCAAAAAATGGATGCAACTTACTCTGAAGGACATTACTTTTTTTCCTTTTCTTAAAACAGGTTCTAATTATGTAGTTCAGGCTGGCCTTAAACTTGCTATACATCCCTGCTTGGCCTCACACTCTTTGAGCTTCAGCCTCACCGGTGCTGGGATTACAGGTGTACACCACCATCCCCAACTTAATTTCTGTATTTTAACCACATGTTAAATTTGACACTTTATGTCTGGTAGTTTAAAGCCACCTAGTAGGGCTGGAAAGACATCTTTATGGCCACAAAATAACCAATATTTGTCTTACTCTTTTCAATGCTGGGGATTTAACTTGGAGCCTTCATGCTGAGCTACATTTTCAGCCTCATATTTTATTTATTTATTTATTTATTTATTTATTGAGACAGAGACTGGCTGAGTTGTTGTTTGAACTTGTCTTCAAGTTATGATCATCCAAGCCTGAGCTACAAAGTGAGCTCAAAGCCAGCCTGAACTGCATAGTGAGACCTTGTCTCAAAAAGACCAAAAAAAAAAGAAAAGTTATGATCATTCTGCTTCAGACTTTGAGTCCTACCTCAGCCTCAATAAGAGTGCTGGGATTACATGCCAGTGAGTTATTCTTAAAAGAAAAATGCCAGCAAGGAAGTAGTCTGTGCAAGACTTTGAAGGGAATATTTTTTTTTCAAATTTAGTCTGCACTTTGGTTAGCATGTGTATTCTGTTACAGAGGGCTTCTCAATTAATTATTTTAAATTGACAAAACTTGTATATATTTCTGATGTACAACATGCTGTTTTGAAATATGTACACACTGGAATGACTTCATCATGCTGATTAGCATATGTTTATTGACCATCTTTTTGTGAGGGGAACACTTAAAATCTCTTTTAGAAATTTTCAAAATACAGCATATTGTTAACTATAGTCACCGCCTATTGTCACAATGACTTGATGCTTTGAATCACTTTGATTGTACACATACAAGGAAGTATTAATAGCAAACTTTGATCTCCATAAAATATGTGTTTTGTCACATATGGGAAATATGATTGCAAATAAGAACTGTTTTTTTTTCTATTAGAGAATATATTATTTTTGACAATGTGATTTTTCTTACGAATAACTTTACATCAAAAATTCCATAGGATTTTACAATAAGAAATAGACCTGTAATCCCAGCACTCTAGTAGCCCAAGGCAGGCATATCAAAGTTTGAGCCCATCCTGGGCAACTTATATTGAGACCCTGTCTCAAAAAGTAAAAAGGCCTGGAGATGTAGCTCAGTGCTAAGGCCCTGGGTTCATCTCAAGTACTGTGAAGGTAAAAAAAAAAAAGAGAGAGAGAGAAAGGAAGAAAGAAATAAAAAGATACTTTATATTTATTTGAGGCTGTCTTTGGAAGCCTTTATTTCCAGCTATGATGGCAAATTATTTACCCTTTCTACCTTTCAGCCTCTAAGCTTTATGTTTTTAAAATGGTAAAAATAATTACTGAAGATTAGTTATAAGAATTGAATAAGCTCTGTACCATGGAACTACCTATAGCATGTGGCATTCGATAATGTCATTGTCGCATAATGATTATTATTATTATTGAAAAGGAAACGGAGGCCCAGAAATTACAGGCCTTGTCCAAGATAATGGCAGGGCAGAGACACAACTCCTGGGCCAAGGTTTGTCACTTGTTTCATTTCAGCTCCAGTTAATTTAAAGTTTTACATGTCTACAGGGCTTTATTTGGCAGAATATTCTTCTAATTACCGTTTTAATCCCATAATAATGTCAAAGGCTAGAGAATCAAAATTCTAAAGCTGTACTAAAATGATAGCACAGATTAAATAATATGAGAGATGAATGGAAGGATTCCTCAATAGAACTCTCACTAAAAGGTGATTTGCTACAGTTTAGACTTCGCTGAGATCACCAACTCAAGCCTGAGTGTTTCAGGAGTCAGGGTAGGCCAGGCTGAGTGGTGATAACAAAACTCCTAAATCTCAATGACTTGAAACAATGAATGGTTCCCTTGTCTACTACATATATGTTCATCCATGGTTATTCTACCATAACTAGTAGAATAACCTAGGTCCTTGTACCACAGAGAAAAGAATGTTCTGGAAGTTCTACTAATGTCTTCTTAAGTTTTCTGACAAGAACTGTTATTTCACCATTTCTACTTACACTCTTTGGCCAGAATTAGTCATGTGATCACAGCTAACTTCAAGGGCCAGAAAAAGTTCAATCCTCCCATATCCCAGAAGGACAAAAGAAGGGCTGGGGATATAGCTCAGTGGAATAAGCGCTTGCCTAGCAAGCGCAGGGTCCTGAGTTCGATCCCTAGTACCCCCCCCCCAAAAAAAGAAAAGAAGAACAAAAGAATAGGACTGTTTGTTAATAGCCTCAATGACTACTATAGACTTTAACTTTTCTTTTTTCCTTGGGGAAATTAGAAAGAACAACCTGAGAAAAGATAATGGATACTGTATTCATTTTCCCATAAATTATCAGGTTGAGATAAATTAAAAATGCTTATCATTTAATACCTTTTTGTTTATTAGCTTTACATATTTTTATTATGAATGTAGCCACCCATGAATGAATGATGACTGCTTGTAAAAGCAGTTGAGTAGAATTTGAATTTGAATTTTTAGAGTCTGGACATTAACAAACCATTAATGGAATATGTGAATACTGACTAGACTTTTGATGAGGAATTGTTAATTATCTTATGTGTGATAATGGGTTATTATGGATTTTTAAAAGACAGACTTTGCCTTTTAGAAATGCATAATGAAGTATTTATGAATGAAATGATATGATGATGGGATTGATTTCAAAATAATCTAAAATGTGAGAGGGAGAAATGGGTAGGGTTTGGGATAAAAGAAGATTGGCTATGAATTGATGATTGTTGATGCTGGGTGATTGGTACATAGAGGTTCATTACGTTTATTTATCTACTCTTTATGTATGCTTGTATTTTTTTTTTTTTTGGTACTGCAAACTGAATCCCATCCACTAAGCTATATCCCCAGTTTAATTTTTATTTTTTTATTTTTGAGATAGAGTTTCATTAAGTCATCCAGTTGCCCAGGCCAGGGCTTGAACTTGTGATTCTGCAGCCCCCCAGAGTGCTGGGATTGTAGGCATGAGCCACTACACTGGGCTATGCTTGGAATTTTCCATAATAAAAAAATTTAAATCCTACGATAATAAGCTCTCAGCTGCTTTAACCCTGCAGGTTCAGCTCCTCTAGAGATGGCTCAGAAGGGACCATTGCTGGTGCCAGTGGCCTGCCTGAGGGCACATCAAGTCCTGGAAAATACCTTATCCAAAGAATCTTTGCACTTGCCAAACGTTTCAAAGGACCGACTCCAGGCCACGATGGCAGCCAGCGGTGCTCATGTCTGGCAGTGACTGGCAGGACCTCACAACCTCCCTACTCTTTGGCCACTGTTATGGTCTGTGTCTGCATGTCCCCTCAAATCCTCGTGCAGTCATGGGGCGGGCTTTTAGGGTTTGTGATGGATCCATGGTCCAACGCTGGGGTTATGAGTGTGAGTGCCACACCCACCTCCGGGTGTGGGGAGTTTTGCATACAATGTAAGGCAGGGAAAGAGGCTGCTGGCCGCCATTCCTCCCTTTTGCATTTGTTGCTTTTGCTTTGTTCTGCCACCATGAACTGTAGCCTTCTGCCATGGGCCACTCTGCCCTGGAGCCAGCCAAGTATGGACTGAAACCTCCACACACTGTGAGCTAAATAAACCTTTCCTTCCTTCATTTTGGGTGTCAGGTATTTTGTCTCAGAAACAAGAGAAAAGTAATCAAGACATCCACTACAGAGATCATGATTTTGTGTACAGATCAGGACATAAAACATGAGTCCATCTCTGCTTACTCATTTTTTCTGGCTACTCTGTGACACTGGTAGGACACGGTATTTCCTCTGGTTGTTAACTTGGTGCATACAGACTTTGCATGTCTCTGAGGTGTGCAGATGTGTGTGGGACATGTGGCTGGGCTATACACAGACCTGGGCTGTGACATAAGGACCACTATAAATGTTCTTCCCTGCCTCTGGGGACCCCAGGTCATCACAGATCTCCCCTGAGCCACTATTCTATCAACTCTAAGCCTATTTCTGATGAAGAAGCTTGTTTGAGCACCACCAGGCTGTGCCTGGCATATCACTTGCCTTCTCTCTGAGAAGTGCTTCCCTGCCCACAGCCACACAGATTTATTCTCATTCGTCTTGTCTTCCCAGCCATAGTCTACTGGCTATGAACTCCTATCCCAGGCTGGTCTGATCTGATTCTCCTGAATATTTGTAGTATTAAGAGATACGGATACTGACCTAAGAGAGGAGTCTGCAGATGGCAGAGCTTACACGCGACTGTCCGAAATCCCTGTAACAGAGGCCCCTAGAGCTGCCCTGAACCCCACCCTCCTGAGGCCTGGTTGCTGGTGTCTCAGTCTGTTTTCTGTTGCTATAACAGATAACCCAAGACAGGATAATTTATAAGGAATAGATCTTTATTAGCTCACTGTTCTGGAGACCAGGTCCAATGGCATGTGTAAGTATCTGAGAAGGGTCTCTTGCTACGTGTAACCTGGCAGTAAGCATCCTGTGGCCAGAGAGTGGGAACATGCAAATTCAGGTATCTCTTCCAAGTCTTGTGAAGTCACTAATCCTTGATGGAGGCCACATCATGGCTTCATCTAATTCTAGAACAGGAGGTTTTTTTTTTTTTTTTTTTTGGCGGTACTGGGGATTGAACTCAGGACCCTGCGCCTGCTAAGCAGGCGCTTATTCCACTGAGCTATATCCCCAGCCCCCAATTCATCTAATTCTAAGTACTTCCCAAAGGCCCCCACCTCCAAATACCTCAACATAAGAATTTGGCATTTAATTTCCAAGACATCTAATCCTTTAAATAAGGATACAGACAAAGCATAGTAGTCAGAATTCCCATGCTATGCTATGGAAAAATTCAGTGTAAATGTTCAAATAAAAAATAATTACAGTAAAAGACACAGTGCCATGAAGCCCCTCAAAACACTTGCTTCCAGTATGCTTGTCCTGTCACTCTTGCTGCTTTCTGGAAGTCCTTTTTTGTGAGTGTCTTTATTTGTGCTTGTTAGGAAAGAGCAAAGGTATGAGCTCCATAGGACAGTTCATTACAGAGCAAACCCGTGAGGGACTTCCTTGACATTTAGACCAGACCAGTAACTCTCATACAAGCTATCGCGTCTTTTATAGGGTCATGAATATAAAGCAGGGCTGTGAAAGGAAAAGGTCAAATGGGACTTTCAAGGGGGAATGTCCAGTGAAAAGGAGATGTGGCTACCTGCCAGGAACAAGGCTTGAGAAAGCAGGGTGTTGGTTGCCTGTCAAGAGCAGGGATGAATGAAGAATGACAGGTGTTATGGGGTGTAGCTATGGTTACTGGGCCTTATGATTATACACCTTTAGCAGATGGAAGAAGCTTAAACTGGTCTCTGATCAGCCTTGGATGGTGGTGATCGGTGATTGACTCCTTCAATGTTGTCGTGGCTCCAGGTCCTGAAATGATTCAAAACATTTACTTTTCATGGTCATTTTGAATTTGAGGAAGAGCCAGCTGTTGCACAGTGTCAGATCTGGTGAATACGGTGGATGAGGACACACAATAATGTTTTTATTTGATGGAAAGTGCTGTAAACATTTTTAATTGATTCAGGACACAGAGGCAGCCATGGGAAGACACTTGCAAAAGAAAACTTCCAGGGCTGCTTCAGAGACAGAGAGAGAGAGAGAAAGAGAGAGAGAGAGAAAAAGAGAGAGAGAGAGAGAGAGAGAGAGAGAGAGAGAGAGAGAGAGAGAGAGAGAGGGAGGGAGAGAGAGAGAGATTCTTTTCTTTGATTGAGTGCCTTGAAAGGTTAAAAGCTGTGCCTCCCAATTATACAATGTCCACATTTTCTGCAAACCAGTCCATCTCCTCTTAGCTGTGAGCTGAGCCTAATGGCGCTTCTCCTCAATGGAATATGGCTAAAGTGATACAGTTTTACTTCAAGATTAGATTTAAAAATCTGTCTCTCTATCTGCAGTCTTTTGGTCTGCCTCCCCTTCCTCTGGGAAAAGACAGCTTCCCTGGGCTAAGGATCCCTATGGACAGGCTACTAGTCAAGATCCACCTCTAACCCTTGGCCAGCGGGGCCCTGAGTCCTGCCTGCCATCAGCCACTGCCAAACTTCAGAGGGAAGTGGGAGCCTTGCAGTAATAGGTGGGGCTGGCACAGACTTGGTCACAGACTTGTAATAGTTTGCACTGATTGCTAAGTGCAAATAAATACAAAAACTGCAATGCAGTATCCTCCAGAGCCTATTTAGTAACATTTCAGATAAAGAGGTAAAGACGAACAAAAGGAAAGTTGCTTTTCCTGTGGGCCTGGGGCAGAGTCCCATGGAACCCTGAGCAAAGACGTTGCTGTCTTCCCACAGCCCTCAGGGATGCAGAGATGTGAGCGACTCATATGTGTGCAGCTCAGTCTGCTTTGCTGGACATTGAGGGTCATTACTGCCTCCTGATTTATTTTCTTTTTTAAAAATAATTTTTAAAGTTTTTATTGCAGTCTGTGTTTGCGGGACATAATCATTACGTTCCTCATGGAGAGTTGGCACATGCACGCAACAGATCTTAATAATTTTCCCTTTCCTTTTCCCTCCTTCTCCCATCTCTTGGCCCTGTCTGATTTCCTTCTTTTTATAGAAGTTTGTGTCTTAATGGTGATTGGTGAAAGAATACAGATACTTTTTAAAGCTGAGAAGAACTGGGATGTTTACAACAAACTGGGATTTTTCATGTTACTTCTTTTGAGAAAGTAGATTAAAACAACCTACTTAATAAGTCACAGTAAAACTATTTTAAATTGCACTTACTCTGCTTGTGCATTCAAGAGGTAAACAGAGCATCACAGAAAACAGGCAATTTAAAATACTAAGTTGCTTAAAGAATTTTTTGATACCTAAAGCTGGCCTTCCATCATGATTAAGGCTTACACAGAATATAGCTCTGAATCCCTGAGCTTGTTGTTGTTTAACTTTTTACTTTGAAGTAATTTTACTTTCACATGCAGTTGTAAGAAACTGGAGCTGTGTCTCAGTGGCGGTGGGCTTACCTAGCGTATGCAATGTCCTGGGCTCATTCCCCAGTATTCCCCCATACACACACAAAAGCCAAAGAAAACACACTAAAACAGAGAAGTCTTGGCACATGTATGCAACTTTCCCCCATTTTCCTCAGTGTAACGTCTTGCATAATTATAGTATATTATCAAATAATGAACTCGACATTGGGGCAACCCACAGAGCTTTTTAAGGTATCATCAGATTTAATGTACATATATGTGTGCATATTTAGTTCTGTGCAGCTCCAGCGCAGACATTTGTGTACACATTACCATAATCGACACATGAATCTGTCCTCTCCGCACAAGGAGTCCCCGCTGCTCTTCTGTAGCTGCGCTCACCTCCCTCCTTTACCCCTGCAGCCCGGATTCCATTCTTCATCTCTATGAGTTTGTTATTTCAAGAGCATTTTATAAATGGAACCTAATGGTTCACAGCCTTTTGAGATTGGCCTCCTGTCCCCCATTGAGGTATGCCTGAGTTCTCATCCTGGGAAGCTACTGTGTGATCTCAGGCAAGTTCTTTCGCCTCTCCAATGCTGCTTCTGTTCACACCTAAGTGTGTGTGCTTCCAGAGTCTATGTCCTCTTGCACCCCTGTTTCTCACATGCAATTGATAGTAGATTTTCTCTAAGCTGAGTGGTTCCGATAGAACCTCAGAACATAGCTGGGACCATGCACCTGGAAACCTCCTCTCAACACTTCAAAGTCAATAAAGTATAAGGAGAAACACTACAGTTGTCCCTTAGTATCTGCTTGGGATTGGTTTCAGGACATGCCGCCTCCCACAAGTCCTTACATGAAATGGGACAGTACTTGCATTGACCTTATGCATGTCCTGTCGTATACTTGAAATCATTTCTAGATGACTTGTAGGAGCTAATGCAACGCAAATATTAGGTAAGTAGTTATTATGCTGCACTGTTTAGGGGATAATACTAAGGAAAAGAGTCTAACGCAAAAGAACAGATACAATTTCTTTCCCTGAATATTTTCAACCCATGGTTGGATGAATCCTCAGATATAGAAGCCATGGCTAGGGAGCATTGACTGGTTTTGGAAATGCCATTTGGATGGTTTTGGTATTTACATTTTGTCACAATCTGTTCTTTTGCTAAATAATTTTATATGTTTACAGAATGAGTGTTTTGGATTGAAGCCCATTCCCACTGCTACCAGTTTTTATTTTGGGTCAGTATGTCTTTCATCAGCGGAGGTGTGGACCTGTGTGACATTTGCCTGTCTTTGGAGGTCATCTAGTTTAGCCTAACGTTGGGTACACTGCCGGGAAAGAGTACTCTCTCCCTACTGGACCAGTTGGCCGATGATCTGAGGTTCTCACAGGTGTAAGGCAACTTTATAAGTCCTCCGAGCTCTCTGCTCCACGCCTGCTCAGCACAGAACTGGCCTTTCTGACCACCGAAACAGCACCTGGCGCCCTTCTCTCTTCACTCCTTTAGCTGACTATTTTCATCTTCAGAGCACTTGTCATCACCCGACAGCACGTGTATTTATTTGTTTACTGTCTGCCTCTCGCCTTCACTGCACACCCCCTGGGAGAGAATGCAGCTCTCTAATCCCCCGCTCTGTTTCTGTTGCCTAAGGGGGTCTCTGACACGTGGCATTCATGGAGAGAATGAATGAAGCCAAGGAGCAAGTGAGCGACCTCTCCACCGTGATGGCAGGGAGAAGAGGCGGCCTCTACTTGGAGAAGTGGAAGGGAGTGGTAACTCAAGCAGAATGACGCAGGAAGTGCCAAAGATCTCCACTTTATCCACGGAGAGCAGGTGAAAAGGCTTTCAGAAGAAAAGCAACAGTAGCAGAAACAAAGGTAATGATTAATGGCAACCCTGTGGTACTCATCGCTTGGGTATACAAGAAAAATAACTATTTTTTGGACCTCAGCTCAATTTCTATCTTGAGTCTTGATTTTGACAAGATGGAAGCATTTACCAGGCGCATTTACTAGCTCTAGAGTTGCAGTCCTGTTGCACCTGTGCCTAGGGCAGAGGGGGTGGGAATTTACCCATGTATCCCGGGAAAGGGGGTGGAGTATCTAGTTCACACAGTGATGGTTAACAGTGTTCTTACCCTTCTCCTCAGGCTACAGAATCTGAGCCTCCTCCTCCTCTGTGTCCTGAGGCCACTCCAGATGATTTCTCTTTGGTCAGCTCTTTCTGACTCACCCGCAGGGTTCTGACACAAGATGACGATTCCCCTGCAGCTATGTTCTGCTTTTCAGACATGCTGCGATTTCTGTTCTCAATTCCAGTGTAAGTTTCAGTTCTTTATTCTCATCCCTGATGTAAGACTTTTCCTCTAATTCTCAGATCTAAAGATTTGGTAATGGAATGAGGCAGTTTTGCTTGAAGACTCCTACACGGTGCTTTCTCACCATTAAAGCTACAGGACATTTCCTAAGGAAGGCATCTTTTTATATGCAGTAGTACTCTTTCCAAATCAAGTGCTTAGTTTCATGTAAACAATGAGCATATACACACATATATGCTCTTATATATATATAGGGAGAGAGAGATATTAGAACTATATAGGTTAAGACAGCATCAGTACTATAGTTTATTTTGTAAAGGAACTATTTAAAATTTCTCTCTTTTGTGTTCATTTTTAAATTTTTAATTTTTATTAGTACATGTCTGCAGTACATGATGACTACTCTCATGGTGGGGAGTTGGTATAAATACAGACCATATTTTGCCTCTTTTCATACCCTCCTCTCTCCTCCTTACCTCGTCCCTCCATCTCTTGGTCCCCCATCTAAAATTCTCTTGAAAAGCCCAAATGTCAATACAATCACAGCACACAAATGTTGTAAGGGAAATGTTTTCACTACTGTTAGACAAAATCTCACACTCAACAAACTTGGATGTTCATGTAACATATTGGAAACCAGAAGAATGTAAGGCAGTAACCAGCAGTGTATGTCAGTACAACCTGCAGAGCATCCTTAAAATTCACAGTTATATCCCCAAAGACCAGATCTGGGGAGTCCCCTGGGACATCTGAACATACATACACTCTAGACCACAACAAAATTCCACCCCAGCCTCCTCACTTATTTTATGGATGAAGAAACAAGCTCAGAAAAACAAAGTACTTTGTCCAGTCTCACGCACATGAAAGGAGTGATTTCATCAAGTATATCCCAGCAGACTGAGATTCCATAGCCAGGAGAGCTGGATGAAGATGTTTAAGACTCATTACAGAAATCAACTTTTGTCATTTCTTGTAATTGCATAAACTAAAATGGTGAAAAAATTCTTTTAGGGGGAGTACTGGGAATTGAACTCAGGAGCTTGTGTTTGCCAGGTAGGCACTTGCACTGCTGAGCTATATCACTGTCCCTAAGAAATTTTTAGTTCCAAGTGGAATCAACCCTCAAGGGTTCCAGTCAGCAGATCTCAAAGGTCATGTTTGCATTTTACCAGAAAAAGCTGTCTAAAAAAGAAAATGTACCCACCCACTAGGAACCAGTAACACTGTCATACATGGCTGCTCCTAACAGGCCACTGTGCTCAGAGAGGCACTTGACCCCCACTGAGAAGACAGTGGCTGAGTCTCCTGAGGACGTGGTCAGAGGAGGAGGCCTCATGACCTAGGACACATGAACATTATTGATGTCACTTTCCAAATAGTTCACTCAACAACATTTCCTTTAATGGGGTTCAGTGGTGCACACCTATAGTCCCATCTATTTGGGAGGCTGAGACAGGAGGATCACTTGAGTCCAAGAGTTTGAGGCCAGCCTGGGCAGCATAGCAAGACCCCATGTCAAAAAAAAAAATCAAGTAGACTTTTTTTTAACCTTGCTGTCCCCTTCCACGTGATTACTTTCTTGTATCCCCAGTGGCATCAATTTTCTTGAAAGACTGGTACCAATTTGCCGTTATGACCTCAACTTTTAGATGTGCAGTTAGGCCCTGTCTCACCATTTCTTTCTGCAGTAGCTAACACTGTTCATCCAGTCACTACTCATGAAGTGCTGACCTCAGGTCAGGCACTAGCTTAGACTCAGAGCATAGGTCTTATCTCACAGAGTTTGATTTCTGTTGGGAACACAGACGATGACACTGATGGTGCAGTAAAGGCAAAAGAGAGGGTGCTGGGAAAGAGTATGTATAGTGGGGGCCTAATTTAAATTGGGGTAGGAGGTGGTGGATGGGGAAGGCCTCCAAATGAGTAGGAGCCACTCTGAGATGTCAAGGAATGATAAGCTGTGGCCTGAAAAGGCAAGGAAAGGGTTCTGTAGGCAGAAGGGCAGGGAAGATCTTGGGCTGCTGAGAGAAGGTGGGCCACTGTGCCAGAGCTGACGGGCCAGTGGGTAAGTGGTTCCAAGGGGGGGCGTCTCAGGAGGTAAGAAGGGTCAGGTCGTAGAGAGCATCCTAGGCCTGGTGAAGAGCTTTGATCTTGGTTCTAAATCCAAAGGAAGTCATCAAATGTATTCAAGCAAAGAAGAGACACGATCACATTTATATTTTAAGAGTGCTGCTGTCTGTAGGCTGGAGACTGGACTAGAATTCGAAAGCGTTCAGGGACCTCTGCAGTGCTCAGAAGTGTCAGTGATTCAGAGCAGGGTGGTGTCGTTGGAAATGGAGCTGGGTTGTCAGGCTCTGGATGTGTTTTGCAAGTGGACAGAATCAGGTATCTGGGAAGTGTCCAGTAAGATCTCTAGGTTTCCAGCTTAAGCAATTGCATGGTCAGTGGCATTATTTACTGAGGTTAAGACAGAAGAATAATAAAAGTTTGAGGGAAAGGTCCAGAGTTTCTTGTTTTACATCTACAGAATATCAAAGGAGAGGTTAAGAAGGCATTTGGATCTGTGGCTGTCAAGTTCAGAGGAGAGGTCTGGGCAGGACATAAATTTAGGAGTCAGTGGCATAGGGTTGGTATCAAGAGCTATAGAGTATGCAAGATTATAGAGAGAGAACGAGAGAATCCTTATAAAGTAAAGACCAGGTGAAGAAAGATCCAGGAACAAAGACAAATGGATGAGACAGGGCAGAGGAAGACCAAAGGGTATGACGTCATAGAAGTAAGGAAAGAGATGATTTTGGGGAAGACACAGTTAACCCTGTCTAGTGTCCTAGAGCACCTAGGTAAGCTGAGGATCGGAAATGGACACTTGGATGAGCTCATTGGAGATTCCAGCAAGAACAGTTCAGATAAAATCATCAGGCAGAAGTTAGAGTGGAGTGGCTTAGAGACTGATGGGAGGTTGAGTAAGTCATAAGGGGTAATTAGAGAACAAAAAGAAACAGACAAGGATGGAAAAGAAAACTCAGAGTGTATCATTTACACTAAGGATAAAACATGTTTCCTGAAACTTTTAAGTTTGTGAGTGTGTCCAACTTTGGGTCAAGGTAACCTGAGAAACACTGTGAAGTTGTGTTGTAGACATTAGATTGTCACATCTGTGACATAGATGCTTTGCTGACCTCTGTGGGGTGTAGGCCACAGACGCTGATAAACGACTTGCAATACACAGGCCCACCCCACAAAAAGAGAATTATCTGTCCCAATATGTCAATAGTGTTAAAGTTAAGAAACTTTGTCCTAAGACAATGAATTTCAACTCCAACTGCACAAGAAAATCATCTGGATTATTTTTTTAAATAGGAATTGAACCTGGGACACTTAAGATGCTTTTTAGGTTTGGTGTGTGGTCAGGATTAAGAACATCTGCTTCAGGAGAATATTTTCACTACCTTTTTATACATGACTACTGAAAAGGAGATGGATTGTAGGTGATATAAGAAGCTTGACACCACCCCTTTGCACACCCACACATGCAGACAAGTGGGTGAAAGTGCAAGTCCATATTACCAACACTCAGAGGAATCCTTGCCAAGTGGTTTGGTTGAAACCATTCCCTTCTTTCCGGCCCCTAAGTCTCTCAGATATTTCACCTTCACTTGAGCAATGACTGGCTACTTCTCACTTTTTGTTCCTTTCCTGGCTACAACCTGAATATCCCCAGACCACCAAGCTAGACAGGATGTAGCTTCTCAGCCAACCTACTTTAGTTCCCTTTCACAGGGACATTAAAATTCTGTCTTTGTATTGACACACCTCAGTTTCACTATGACGGGACTAGGTGAATTTATTTTTACTTACTCTCTCATAATTCAGTGTGCTTTTTCATTCTGAAAACTCACCCTCCCATTCTGGTAAATTCTTTGCCATTTTCATTTTACTATGTTGCTCCTCCCTCATTCTCTCCTTTGAACTGTTAGCTTTGTATTGGATTTTGTCATTCTACCTTCACATCACATTGAATTCACTTTCATAAATTCTGTTCCCCTTCTGTGCTTTGGTGAGGTTTCCTCAGATCTATCTTCCAAACCCCCACTGTTCTCTCTCCTGACCACATCTCCCTTAGCTACTGAGTTTTAAAATTTTAATGACTGCATTTCATTTCTGAAACTCCTTTTGCCTCCTTATTTTCCCCAGTGTGCTCTTTGTGCCTGAATCCTCTTCATTCCTTCATCTCTCTGAACATTTTAACTCTTGCAGACTGTTTTACTATCATTAGTTCTTAGAGTATATATTTCACTCTTTTCTGGGACTCTTCTATATAATCTCATGTAGACAAGTACAGCAATCATATACTTCTGCAGTAACATAGTCCTAGTATTGCAAGATGGTCTTCATCACCTTCCTATGCTGAATGCACAGCAGAGAGAATGTTGTTCCCAGATATTTAGACCTTGCATTGTGTGTGAGATTGTCCACACTGCACTAACACCCTGATATGAAAAGAATAATGTTGGCTGGTTTTTCCATAATTAAGGCTGTATTGGAGTAAAGAGAGGGTTAAGCATCTGTCCAAACTACTTAGTCAACAAGACTTAACAAAAGGTTATTTGATAAACCTCTGCTCAGGTATGATATGTGTATCACTATTAAGGGTTAGAACAATCCTAACAATTGTCATCAAAGAGATCAGACTAATTTGTATTTTCTCAGCAGAGTGTCTTCAAATCTTCTAGCTTTTTATCCTCTGGTGCTATTTCACGACTACTGAATATTCTTGTGTCTCTCCTTTTCATGTGCTTGGCACTACCACTACTATACATCAGTGTGTAAAGGAGGAACACAGTACATCACACCAGCTGAGAAGATGTGGAACTCTGACCCTGTCCTGGACCATATGCTTCTATTCGTGCAGCCCAGAACCACCCAACCTTTTTAGCTAACACAGGACACCCCTGAGTTATGATATTCAGTGATTTTAAGCCTTAAACCTCTCATGCACAAACAGGCTGCTTGGACTCTGTAGGCATCTGGACATGTGACTCTTGCTACACAATCGTTGCAACCCCAGAGGACATCTGTAGAGTTGATCTAATGCCCCATCCCTGCATCTCTACGTCCTGAAATGGCCCTTTCCTGAGTCCTGATTCTAGAGGAAGTAGCATGGGCTCAGGACTCTAAGTACAGCACAGTCTTTCCAAGAAGGAGCTCTTGCATATATAAACACTGGGACCATGCAGCCAGATGCCAAATCATGGGGACCAGACAAGTGCTGCAGAGGGAAAGGAGAGATTAAGAGTTGGTAAAGCTTCTTGGGCAGACTTGGCTCTCATCTGGCCTTGAGGAATGAGTTGGCCCGTGCACAGAGCATCTGATAAGCAAATGTACACACAGATAAATGCCTGCTGGAACATGCTGGCAGCAAATGCTGCCCTTTTGTACATAGGTGTTGGTAAGGGGTGGTAGTACCAGCCAGGGGGCTGCATGGGGAAGGAAGATAGAAGGGGGAAATTGGTAACTGATTGATGCTTAGGAGAGCAATGGGTGGCAGGCAGATGACAAGCAGGAAAATATAATGATATATATATATAGCTGCTGCTCACCCTGCACTTTGTATGTGTAGGGCTATATAACTACGTGGCATGGATTATCTCACTTTAACCCTCACAAGCCCTATAAGACAGAGTGCGCTACTATCCCAATTTTCCAGATGAGGAGTCTGAGGCTAATGGTGGTTACATAAGCTGCCCCAGGATGTAGAGAGAGCAAGTACTGATGCCCTGGCAGTGTGGTCCCAGAGCTTGTTTGTAACCAACATGAAACACTATGCTGCTAACTATTATAATGGTTCGCCTTTGTGCTGCTAAAAATTGGATGACTGCCTGTCATCTGGGTCACTGCTTTCCATCGGTTGCCAGCTGCTGAAGTAAGACATTGCTCATGCCATAAGTTCTTACGATGCTGCCAATCCTTGAGTTTATGCTATATGCTGAGGACACTGAGATGAGTCACACTGACCATGGCCCTCAAGGAGGTGACAGTCCCATAAAGAGGTCACAAAGGGAGCCACGTGAACATATAATCATGACACAGGATGGCAAACCGTGACTCAGTGGGTGTTTCTGCAGAGTGTAAAGAATCTCAGAAAAGTGTGGCTGATTCTAGGAGAGGGAGTTTGGGGAAGGTTTGCGGAAGAAGGGAATAATTGAGATAAGTTTTGAGGGTTATTATAATCAGATACATGTGATGATGTAATGGGTTTCAAAGCAGATGGATGGTGCTCAAGGGCACAGGGACAAGGGAATAAGTTTCAGGCCAGGGAATGAACACAGCCAGAAGAGACAGGAGTTGTAAAGTCCACGCATCATCTTCAAATATGTTCTACGGGCCACTCATCCTGGGTTAGTCGAGTTCTGTAGTTAAATGTGTGTGGATGTGATTGCTTCTATAATCCCTATTGGGGATGCATAATGCATGTAAACATAGTCAGTGCTCTAAGAAGCAACCTGTATAAGCTTTAAAAACAAGAGTTTTCCATTTTAATTGTTCATTTAATTGCTTTCCCCCTAGGATTCTTTTCATTGTTTTTTGTTGTTTTTATTTCTCTGCTGAGATTCCCTCCCTGTTCAATCACTAGGGCTATATTTTGCTCTAACTCTTTGAACGTAAGTATGGCAGCTGCTGCAATGTTTATTTTGATAATTCAGGAATTGTCACAACTGCTGTCTAGGAAACTGTGAGAGGTGTTGCCTCATACATGGGCAGAAGTCCCTCAACAGACCCATCGGGCTCCTGCACACGGCTTCTGGGGTTCTCTCTCTGCGAGGTTCCCTCCTCTGCTTTGTCACTCCGTGGATCCAGTGTAGAAATAGTGCCTCTGTATTTTTGTTTGGTTTTGTAGTTGTTTTTTGGGGGAGGAGTTACTGTGGTATCAGTTATGCCACTGTGGTCAGAAATGGAAGCCCAACGTAATTCTATTACAACATGTAAAAATACTTTGAGACATACCGAGGTAAGTTGATGTTTAATTTTAGCCAAATTTGTAGCAAATGGCGACGATAGCCTGATTCCAGTTCCTCCAGGCCAAGTTGGTGATGTTATCCTTTCTCTCATCCCTCACATTCAATTGTTGGAAAAATCTGTTGCTCTATCTTCAAAAGGCACCCAGGGTCTGACCACTTCTTACCGTCTCTTCACGCCACCAGAGCCCAAAGCATCATCTGCTCTCACCTGCACTGTGTTTTGTTTTGTTGTCTTTTTGAGACAGGGTCTTGCTATCCAGTTCAGGCTGGCCTTGAGCTCACTTTGTAGCCCAGGCTCGTCTTGAACTTGCAATGATCCTCCTGCCTCAGCCTCCCGAGTGCTGGGATTACAGGCGTGCGCCACCATACCCAGCTCTCACCTGCACTGTTGCCATCGCTTCCCTATTGATCTCTTAGCTTCTTTCTTGGCCTTTTTGATCTATTTTTTTAACCTGGAAACCAAAGTGAGCCTCTTAAAGTACAAGTCAGTTCATGTCATATTTCTGCCCAAACACCACTACTGCCTTCCCTCACCCTTTGGGTAGAGCAAAAGACACACTGCATTGCCCCCCTCAGAGCACCTCCCCTCACCTCAAGCACACTTACCCCATCATCCTTGTCATTTTCTGCAGCAGCTCTGAAAGCCCTTCTTCATGAGTATCTTGTTGTGCTGTTATGGCCCGAATCAATTAAAAATGTTTAACTTTCATGGTCGTTTTGACTTTGGGAAGAGCAATAAGTTGTATGGTGCAAAATCTGGAGAATAAAGTTGGTGAGGACATGCCTTAGTATTTTTAGGAACCTGCCTTTCTCTTGGGTAGTATTTGGCAGCAGAATTCACCATGTTTTTTTATCACGGTTCATAAAGACACAAAAGAAGACCTCAAGAACTGCTTTAAAAGTGGTAAAAGAAAGAAAGATTGTATAAGGGCGTCCCAAATTGTAAACATATTGGGAAAAGTCTGAATATTTTATTGACTTTTAAGAGAGAAGACCATCACTACAAAAACATTTGTAGGCTGTTTCTCTAACAGAAGAGCAATCACCTTGTTTCTCTTTATCTGGATTGACTTTCCTAGGCCCAGTCATCTATCAAAGGCTAATTTCAATAAAACTCCAAACAAAAGACTATATAAAAGTAAGATTGGAAAATGCAACATTTGAGGCAATGCCATTACAGAGTTTGTATCTTCCAGAAAAACCCATTTTTGACCTTGCATTTTCTAAAGATACAGTAGCATTCAGGGATAAAAATTGCCTTGGTCTGGAGTGTGAAAATTGTGCATGTAGAGGAAAGCCTTTTGTGTTCACATATGTGATCTCAATACTATAGGCCTTTACAGGAAGAGGTTGCTTGTTGACTGGAGACTGAGATAACTCTATTCCTCTGGGTCCCAGAGCTCTTGTAGAGCCAAAGGATACCCCTTGAGGCAAGCATGGGGCCAAAGAAGCACGTGCAGTTTGATTATACCTTCTATGACATGATCCTCACCACCACTTTCCAGCGCAGTTCTATTTGCTCACCAGTGCAGGAGGACACACTGTGGCCAGGGCAACGTGCTCCAAGCCACTGTGAACAGCATCTTGAGGAGTATTGGTTCCAATTCTCACAGCTGCCAAGATCAAGATAGGTTCCCAGGCACTCCTATGTCTTGATATATGAGAACCAAAGGTGAAATTCCAAAATAAGGTTGCAAAAAATTGTGATATATTTTAAATGCTTCTCTTGAACACATTCATATTTTTGAAAAAAGCAAATACAATATGGTATCTCCATGACAGTATAAGAGAGAATCTCATTTGGAGATAATATCAAAGGTCTAGGGCCAGGCGTGGTAGCATATTCCTGTAATTCCAGCATCCAGAAGCCTGAAGCAGGAGGACTGTGAGTTCAAAGCCAGTCTGGGATACACAGTGCAGTCTTATCTCAAAAGAAAATAAAACAAAAATCTAAACTTGGGTTCCTTCAGGAATGTGGTCCTCCCTGTGATGGATTCTGTCTACTCCCTGGATGTTGTGAAGGTCTTTTGCTGGTCAGCCCATGGACCACTGATGCTGAGCTTTAAAAGTGAAGTCTAAAAAAAAAAAAAAAAACGAAATAAAAGTGAAGTCTCTTTGACCCTCACTTACCTCATAGATGCTTAGCGCATAACTAAATGCCTCAGTGTGATAAGAGGCATTTCTTGCCTGGATGGGCAAGAAAAATGAATTATTTGATCCAATTAGCCAGCCAGTCCTAGGAAAATGACTAAAATGTTCCAACCAATGTATTTAAAAATCTGTTCTTAAAATCTCATTCCCTGTCATATACTACAAAAGTGGACAAAAGATTAAAAGCAGGACTCATAAAAATGACATTTCAAAAGATTTATAAGTTGAACCTCAGCTAGACCACAGCTGTGTACGTGTAGAGGCTTGTGGAAAATGTTAAGGCTTGGAGTTAAAAAGCAATTAGGTTGGAGGAATCAGGCAGTGCATCAGGGGCTGAGGACAGTGCTTGACTAATCGATCTGTCCACCCAGCAAATGTTTATTCCTTCTGTCCGACTACTCATCCACTCACCCATCCAACTTGATATTTATTTATTCTTATAATTTTCATTTTAATTAGTGCACTTCTGCAGTACTGACTCATGCAGTATCATGATTCAGTTCATCATGGGAACTTGGTACATGTATATAACACATCTTAATTCTTTGTTCATCCTCTTCCCCCTTCCCTCCGTGACTCAATCCCCTTCCCTTTTGCAAAAGATCTATCTCTCTGTTTCCTGTAATCTATCTTTCATCTTGCCCATTAATTTGTTTGTGTTTTGGGTTTCTCATATAAGAGAAACATGCTATCTTTAAGCATGACTTCACTTTATACTATGGTTTCAAATTATAACCATTTTCCTATGAAAGATTCAAATTTACAACTTGATATTTACAGAATGCCTTCCCCATGCCAGGCACTATCTCAGGTGTCAGGGGTACAGAGATGAATGGAACAGAAGCTCAAGGAATTTATTCTTCTTGGTGTGAAAATAAAACCTACAACAGCAGCTCAGGATGTGAGCGACCCACAGAGGTGAGCAGATCTGTCTGGTGCACATGAGATTGGTTTCTAAATTAGTCTGGGGAGATGAACAAGACCTATGACCCAACTTCTAGCTTTCCTTCCGTTTGTCTTTAGAGAAGAATATCTTGAAGTTATAAATACTAAAACATTGGTAAGGAGAAACTGGAGGCAAGATGTGAGAGGAAATCTGAAAGAAAGTCCCATCTGTATTTACTCTAAATGCATTTAGATTTCTTTCAGTGTTTTATGAGGTCTCAAGGCAAAGTAGTTATTTTCTGTATATTTCTAAGGGGCAAATCTAGGACAAATAGAAAAAAATAATAGAGAAATAATAGCTTAGTGTATGAGTGGGCTTTTAAGTAAACACGCCTTTATATTACAGAGGTTACTTTCTTTACTCTGTAAAACAACTGGACCATGCAATAAAGGTAAAAACATGTTACCCAATCTAACAACCCAGTTACAAACAACATCAACAGTGTGGTATATTTCTATTCGGTTCTGAAATACATTATATGGTGAAGATTATGTAATAAATGTAAGTGTTCTCTTTCTAGTATACTTTACATTATGCATCTCCCACATCATCATAAATCTTACAAAAAATAATTTTAGAGTTCTTGGTTCTAGCCAAGACGGAGCTGCATTCCACTCGGGTCTCTCCTTTTACAACCAAAAACCTGGACATTAGATAATGAGCATGTAGGAAGATTCTGAAGTGTGGAAAGAAGACAGGGTGGTTGAGGACTTGGACACATGAGGAGCAACATGATGGTGAGTCCCCAGTGTTTCATTTTTGCCTCCCATCTATCTGAAACGCAGTGCTAATAAAGCCTGAGACCTTGCACCACCAACAAGCATTGTAAAGGGAAAGTGAAGGCTTCCAGAAAGCCTGTCACCTTTGAACAAAGCACCAGGAAAAGAGAGACATAAAGCCATATGATATCTACCCTACTCCAGCAGAACACCAATGAAAAATCATCCCCACCTATAGTCTCCATCAGGCCCCACAGGAAGCTAATCTTTTATCATTGCAATACCCAAGAAGGCAGAAATGGAGCTCTAATTTGCCCACCCAGTGGTGGCGCTGGCAGGGCCAGACAGGGAGCTAATGTTCCATCTGCCACTCTCAGAAGCAGACAGTAGTCCAATTTTCCTGCTTTGGTAGCATCTGAGGGGCCCAGTGATTCACTGAGCACCCACCCCCACCTGCCACCAAGGAAACTGACGGAGATGGGCTGTAGCAGGGCTGCTCAGCCATCCATGTGCTCTTGACCCTGCATCAGCTGGGCCTGGCAGGGAGCTGCCCTTATGGTGCATGTGGAGACAATGAGGCAGTATGAATTTAAGCTAGGAGTATTGCTGGACTTCTACCCGACTCACAGGCAGTGAGTCACTGCTTAACTTTTGTGAGGATGTTGTCTCCAGGTTCCATGTAGTAACTGAATACCCACCTACACTTAGCTTATAATACTGCATCTAAAATGCATGAGTGAATATCTGAAAAAAGTAGGATTCAGAGTCTTACAACATAATAAAAAACTTATCCAGGTTACACCTGAAAAACATACCCACAATCAAGAAAATCACAACTGGACCCAAAGAAATAATCAACAGATGCCAGTACTGAGATGACTCAGATGTTGAAATTAACTGACAAGGACTCTAAAGAGCTCACCATTAAAATGTGTCAATAAGCAATTACAAATGCTTTGAAACACATGAAAAAGTGATCATCGCAGAAAAGGAGATAATGAAAAAAGAGCCAAAGGAAAATTAAATTACAGAATGAAAAGTACAATAAACAAAAACAAACAAACAAATGGACATCAGGAAAACATGGCAAGGGAATGAGTTAGTAAGATTGAATACAGAACGTAGAAATTACCCGATCTAACTACATAGAGACAATACACTGAAATGAAAAAGAACAGACACTTCAGAAACTAGGACGAAAAGAGTCTAACATCTGGAACTCTAGAGGAAGGGGGGAAAGAAAATGAAAATGGGAACATACTGGAAGATATAATGACAGAATATGCAATGGAACAACCATTAGTGAATCCCTAGCATCTTGTCTAGTGAAACTCTGTATTGTCTCGAAGGTCTTTTTTAAAAATAATTATTGTTTTATTCTCCTTAATGGTTTGAACAATCTTCCATTCTTACATCTGGTAATCAGCAATTTAATTGATGATAACAATATGTAATATAACATCACTGTTAATTCCTATCATTTTGTTTTGAAGCCCTGTATCATTTTCAATGTTCTTGCTTTGTTTTGTTTATGTCTGGGTTGTTGGGATTTTTTTACCACTCTCTTTAAAATAAAAAACAAAAACAAAGGACAGAAAATTTCCTAATTTTAACAAAAAAGTAAAACAATATATCCAAGAAATCTGGAGAATTCCAAACAGGATAAACCCAAAGAAATTCATGTCAATACATATCATGATTAAATTTCTGAAGATGAAAGAGGAATAAAAAATCTGAAAACATTTAGGAAGAAATGACACTTTTACTTATATGAAGTAAACAATTTAAATTAGCATCCATTTTTTCATGGAGAACCAAGAAGTCTCAAAGAAAGTGGAGCAACATGAGGTGAGATCGAATATAATGTGTGCTTACACAAAAAATTCTTTTGCAGTGGAAGGCACATGGCCATGATTCCCCTCAAAATATTCCTCCTCACTCCAGACACATTTATTCCCTTATTCTTGCTTCTTTCCCGAGCAATCATCTTTTGTGAGTATCTTCCTGAGAGGAAATAAAAAGACTAGTATGAAGGCTGCTATCCAGAGCTATCCAGCAGAAAGGCACGTTTGCAAACCATTACAGTATCTCCTCATCTACCTTACTCACCATATCTGACACAGTGTGATTTCTGGCTTTTCCCCAAAGTAAGAGATGAAGGTGAAGGGAAAAGGTTTGAATTGATTCCAAACATCAAGGCAGCCAGGACAGTGCGACTAGACATGTATGAAAGAGGACTTCCAGAACTGCTTCAAAAAGGCAGGGACAATGGGATGAGTGTATTTTAAACAAGGGGGAACATGTTGCGGGAGATTAATGGTAATGTTTCTTTACTGAACTAAATTTTTAAAAAAATTTAAACATTATAGTTCTTAGTCATATCTTGTATTTATAAGTGCTGAAAAAAAACCACTCTCAACCATGAACTCTACATCTGAGAAAATTATTCTTCAAGAGTAAAGGGGTAATAAATGTATTTTTGGGCAAAGAAAAACTAAGGAAACTGAGTTGCTTGTAGATATTTCCTTAAAGGATGGCTGAAGGATATTTTCAAGGAGAAGACAGCAGAAGAAGGCTCAGAACCATGGACAGGAAAGAATGGTGAAGTGGATTTAAAACCTTCCCCAAATGTGACAAGGTAAATATAACTGACCCTTATTTCTCATGGGACTTGTTAAATCATATTTTATCATTGAATAAAAAAATCATAATATCATTTGCTGTGGTGCTTAATGTATGTATAGGAAATACACAAAAATATTTTTAAAATTAATAGGTAGAAGTGAGGTCTACATACCTTATTTAACATGGTAATATAGCAACAGTAGATTTCAGTGTTATATAATATATATATGTGTGTGTGTGTGTGTGTGTGTGCGTGCATGTGTGTGCATGTGTGTGTGTATGTGTGTGCGTGTGTGTGTAGATGAATATTACAGATAGATCCAAAAGTACTGGATAATTCAATATCTCATTCTTAGCAACTGATAGAACTACTTGACAGAAAATCATCAGAGATATAGAATACCTGAGCAGCACCACCATCCAGCAAAATCTAATTGACATTTAACAAACACTTGACCCAACTGCAGCAAGATACATATTCTTTTTTAAATGCCCACAAAGCATTCACAAAAATAGACCATGCATATCTTGGGACACATGACTAGCATGGACAAGGCTTCTGGGTACAATATTTTTGCCAGTATCACAAAACAAAACAAAACTCATATCCTGCAACCTATTTCAAACTATAAAACATTTAAGAGACTTGAAATCATACACAGTAAGCTCCTGGAAGATAATGGAATCAAGATAGGATTCAATAATAGAAAGTCAACAGGAAAACTCTAAACATTTGGCCATCAAACAACAGAATTCTAAATTATCTATGGGTTAAAGGGAAGTCTCAAAGGAAAAAAATGTGTATAACTGAATAAAAATATGTTGCAGCATATCGGTTTCTTTGGAATGCATCTAAAGCAATGTCACTAAAAGAAGTAATAATAGGACTAGAAATCAGTGAAGTTAAGTAATGGCAGTGAAAAATGGCAGAGTAGGGATATGCAAAAGTCTCTACTTGAAGTTTAAAAGCAATGAGACAGTAGCAAACTTCGGAATCAACATTTGTCAGAACTCTGGAAATTAACCAAAGGCTTCCAGCAACCCAGGATTATTTTTTCAGAAGTAAAACAAAACAAAGCAAGCAAGCAAACAAACCTCACAACAAAAAAGACTCAATCTGACTAAGAACAATAAGGTTTTGGTATTTTAGATTGCCAAATTTCCATCTCCCCACCCAGGTTGTATAGTAGCTTTGAAAACCAGCTGCCCATTATCAAGAGGATAACCAACAGCCTGGCAGCCACTGCAGGGCTCACTGGAGGGAAGGAGGATTGGAAGATTGTGGCTCCTTCCAACTTCATTCCCAGAGAACTGTCATTATATGACCTGTGTGGTGGTTTCCTGCAAGGGTGTCTTTACTTGACCTGCCTTGACTTGGAACTGAGCCTAGGAATTTGCATATGATAGGTCTGTGGTCTATCACTAAGAGGAAGAGGGAAAGAGAGAGAGAGAGATGGAGAGATAGAGACAGACAGAGACAGACAGAAGCACAGAGAAAATACCTCTCAGCTCTCTTTTGAGGCCGTGTCCCCAAAGACCAGAAGACCTCCCAAGAGGCTCTGCCTTTTAAAGGTTTTGCTATCCCAGTAGCACCACAGGCTGGCGACAAGGCCTTTAACACATGGGCCTGGGAGAGGATATTCCAGAACCAAACTATAGCAAAATACAGTGGGATATTACCCAGCTATAAAAAGAAATGAAGCATTGATTGGTAAATCAATGAGACATTGATTTATACCTTTGGAGTATGCCACCATGATGAAAATAGCATACTAGATGAAATAAACCTCACACATTGTGTAATTCCATTTACATGAAATGTCCAGAACAAAATCCATAGAGACAAAAGGGCTGGGAGAGGGACCAATATAGAATAATTGTTAATGTGTAGGGGGTTTCTCCTAGAGGTGATAAAAATGCTCTGGAATTAGGTAGTGGTGATATGTGCTCATTTTGTGAATATTCTAAAAGCTAATAAAGCTATACCCTTTACAAAAGTGAATTTTATGATATGTGAATTATATTTCAACAACAAAAGAGAAATTCATGGAAACCAAAACAAAATCAGTGGAATACTAAGCTAATTCCTTAAAAGTCAATGAAATTGATAATCCTCTATCAATAAAATTAACAAAGGTAAAAGGAATACACATATTATGATTATCTGAAATGTCACAGGGAATATCACTTTGTATTCTGAAATTATTAAAAGGGTAGTAAGGGAATACTACAAAAGCATAATGTTTATAAATTCAAAAATGTGGAAGGAATGGGCAATTTCCTTAAAAAGCATGAACTTCCAAAACTTATTTGAGATGTAATAGAAAATATACACCATCCTGTAATTATTTTAAAAACTAAATTCAGATTTTAAATTAACCTTCCAAATAATCTCCAGGAGCAGGTGGTTTCTTTTTTTTTTTTAATTTTAGAAACATAAAAGTACAAAAACATATTGACAAACAGACACCCATTATCATAGAAAATAGTACAATCACAACTAATCTATAGACAAGGTGATATGGTCTCAACAGTAGTTGTTGCTTTATCCATTGATATCTTCGAATTGTAGATGTATGGACCCATATACAGACATGCAAATTTAGT
>PVLD010013829.1:0-54456 GCA_004027595.1 Dinomys branickii | reverse complement strand
TATGCATATATGCAGGAGGGCTAACATGGTTCTACTATTGTATTATATCACTTAATGCTAAGCAATAATCGATGACGGGTTATTTGATCAATCTTGTATGTCTGTATGTGTTATCCTGAACACACACTTCGAAGATATCAATATGTAAAGCAGCAACTATTGGTGTTTTGTTGTTGTTGTTGTTGTTGCTGTTGTTGTTTGCCTGTTTTGTTTTTTGTCTTTGGATTTTTGGTTTTTGTGTTTTTTCTGTTGTTGAGAGGATTAATTGACTAAATTTGCATGTCTGTATATGGGTTTATATATTTACACTTCGAAGATATCAATGGATAAAGCAATAACCACTGTTGAGACCATATCACCTTGTCTATAGATTAGTTGTGATTGTACTATTTTTATGCTAATTGGTGTCTGTTTGTCAATATGTTTTTGTACTTTTATTTTTTTAAATAAAAAAAAAGTATTATAGGTGCTGGAGATACAGCTCAGCAGCACAGCCCTTGCATGGCAAGTCTGCGAGGTCATGAGTTCGATTCCTGGTACAAAACAAAAAAAGACCATATTGAAAATAGTATCATACTTAGGGCATTTTGCTTTAAAACCTTATTCTAATTTCAAATATTTAAACTATTTGCAGTTCGTTTTCTCTCTTGGTAGGAGAATATGAACAGATAAAGTGACAGATGGCTCAGATAGTGACTAGAAAATTCATTGTAAGTTCAGAATGCCTTCTACAGAATTACTTTTTTTTTTTTATTACAGATTCCAGATTATACAGACCAGGCCAGTTTTGATCCTTTTTTAAGGCCTATAGACAACAAGATACCAGCCAGAAGTAGCAAAGAACAACAAAGGTACAAAAACAGAAACATTTTATTTGCAGAAGACATAGAATACGAAGAGCAAGACCCACCTTATGCAGCAGGTTCAAAGACTATGGGACCTGCCAGTCTGACCAAGGTCTGTGACCCTATCACCATCCCCAAAACCATCTCAGACACAAGGACTAAGCTGTCTTGTGATCCTGCTATCAACCCGACACACACTTTGGGCTCTCAGGATAAATTAGTCAGTGATGCTGATGTCACAATGAGAACACCACACCCTACATTGAAAGAAAAATTGCCAAGTGCCTCCTTACCAAGCTTCATAGGACAATCACCAATGGTGAGACCTGAAAATAAATGTCATCTCTCAAAGTCTCTGAGTCCTCCCTGCCACATGGAAAATTTAAAACTAGGGACACTCAAGTCAATTTTAAGTAAAAGTCTGCAAAGCCTTTCCGACACGTTATTTTGTAGATCAGACGTCTGTAAGAGCCCTGAAGTCATAGAGAAAAGTACTTCTCCATGCCCGAGTATTCCCCAGAAGTCAACACAGAGCTTGGAAGATGAAGTGTTTAAAAGCATGCAAGATTTAAGCACCTGGCTTTCAGAGAAACACATCTCAAATTCAAAGGCTCTTTTATGTGATGCAATTAAAAACATTTCTGCAGATTTACTGTCAGACAATAAATCAGGCAAATCTCCAGAGGTAAAAGAAGGTGGCTCCGAAAAATACCTAGAAACTAGTGAAACCAATTTTCCAATGAAAAAAAAGAGCAGCTCCAAAAAGAAACATTTACTATGCGAAACACCTAGCTCCAAATCAGGTTTATGTGGCGATGCACACGACTGTGTCATAAAGGAAATATTCACCACACCGGTCTTCTCACAGTTGGAGGCAGACATGAAAAAGTGGAGCAAGACACAGATGAAGCCGCAGGAGAGAAGTTTGTCTTCAAAGGTTCTGGTTCCCTCCGGAGAAAAAGATGAGGAAAAAGAACCTCCATGGCCCAGTTCTGTTATAAGCGAGACAGTGCAAGCTTTTCCTATGGATTCTCTTTTAGAATCTGGCATCGACAGAGTAAGAGAACTAGGGAAAGACAAGCAGAGGCACCCTCCGCTGCATGGAGAGAGAGCCTCTCGGGAAGAAGCGCCACAGGCTTCCACCGCAGACTCTTCAGGTGGCAAGAGCAAGACCAAGCTTCCTTCAGGGCAGAAGGGACCTATTGGAGGCAGCCAAATTACTTCGCTACGAGATTCAGAATACCCTTCAACATCACGCCAAAAACCAGGTGTGGCAAGTAAAGGTCAGAGGCTCCATGGAGGAGAAAGTGATCTAAGTTCTACTTCCGAAAGTTTAAGGAGACCATTACTGGATCAATTGAAAGAGTCAAAGGCTATAATGCTAACATCCGCTTCCAAAAGCATCTTCAACACTTTTTTCAAACCTGATCAGTCTGAAAGAAGACACTCGGAAGAATTAGAAACTCTAGCTCCACATTCTTACCCAAGGGACACAGAACATTTGGAAATTCAAAGGAACTTTAATAAAGCAGTCAGAAAAGCTTTTTTGAGTCCAAAGCTGCGCATGTTTCTAGAAGAACTCTCAGAATCCGAAATAAAAGGCTTAAAACTTGAATTAAGTAAATATATACAATACTACCTTGTAGATAAACTTTCAGAAGTAGGCTATGTCACCACGGAAGATTTACCAAGAATCTACCAAAATCTCTACTTGATGAATGAGACAGTAAAACTGCAAGGACAAAGTATTTTTCAGGACAAATATTCAGAAACTCTCAAAGAAATTATGGTTTTTATAAATAATTTAAAAAATCATTTCATAGATAAATATTTAGAAATAGAGCTAAGATCATTTTTAAATGAAATTTTCCGAAACTATTTCCTGAACCACTATTTAGAGAGCAGTTTATTTAATGAGACAGAATCTGCATCAACAACACACGCAACAACATCTCGCATGAGAGTTAAACATGCCTCCAAGTCTTTTTATGAGTCAGCACAAGATATGTCAAGGGAGAATTTTGGTAGGTTTGACATAAACATGAAATTTCCTTTAGACAAGTCTCTCCAAAATTATCTTATAACTCTATCAGAAACTGGATTATTAAATCTAAAAGAGCAGTTAAGCAAACATATCCAGACAATTTTTATAGAAAAACTTTTAAAATCAGGATTAGTGACAGAGAAGCAATTAAAAAGGATCAAGCAACATACAAATTTGCTGAATTCTGGTTCTAGCCCATCGAAATATATAAAGACTGATTTGCCTTTTAGAAGTGACAGTGGCTTTATGGAGGAGCATTCAGGAGGGCAAAAGGAATATTCAAAGGCTGGTCAAAGCAGCACTTCACCAAATATTACTGAGGATGAGCATAGAGAGACAGAATTTATCAGGAAGGAAGAAAAGGAATTTTCATCTTTATACAATTCAAGACAAAATGCACCAATACTTCAGCAACAGAAAAATGATTACTCTCAAGAAGGAGCTAAAACACTAAGTTTAATAAAAACACAGCCTTCTCCCAACGATATCCAGGAAATTTCATTAAATAGATCATCAGAAAGGCTCACAAATATATTGCTTAAGAAACACAAGAGACAATATGGTCTCACACAAGCTCCTCAAGTGGAAATCTCTATGTATAAAAGAGAGACTCAAGACTCATACAGCAGGGATGATAAATCAGAAACAATTTTGTCAAAGGCTTGCTTTGAAACAACACTGAAAGCAAATCCTGTAGAAAAAGGGGAATGTATTAACAGTTATTCAGTGACTCTTCAAAGAAAGCCGGAGACAATATTGTCACCATTTTCAAGAATTCCTTATTGCCAAATGCCCAGGGACAATGAAGATTACTTCAATAGCTCTAATTTCCCCGTAGACCAGGCTTCCACGTCAACGCATTTCAATTTTGACACTAAGAAACAAGCAATATTTGACCAGTATTTTCAGAGACTAAAAGCAAATAATAACAACAATAAAAAATACCTGCTGACATTTGGACAGTACCAAAAAGACATACAAGCTCTGTACATGAGCCCAAGTGAAATTTACAGTGAAAATTATGCCAACTTCCCCGGATCACAGTCACTTAAATATAAAGATGATGAGAAAAACTCTAAATCATTCTTCTTCCCTGAAGTGCTAAAGAGAGAAAACACAAAACCCAAGATTCATAAAGAAAGAAGATACAGTAAATTTAAAAAGTCATCTAACAACCTAGGTAGGATATTACCAGCCACACTGCCCTCCACAACCATCCATGTAAAGAGATCTGTTCCCAAGACTCCACTCCACTGGACTGCAAGAACAACCGTGCATGTAAGAATATTTTTTTCTGTTTTCCATTTCTAGACTTGACTGAGTTCTATAAATAATTTACTTTCGTGTACATATGTCTGTATGCAAGTGGATGTGTAATTTTGACTGCCTCAAAATATACAGTCCTCTAAGTTTAAATATTTTTCTATAATTTGAATATCACCATACTTGATTCAAAATGTAGTCAGAAAATCATGGGACTGTTAATGTCTCTAGTTACTTTGTATGAAATAAAGGGCTTACTCTTTGGGACACAATTTTTTTAAAAAATACCCTTTCCCCTGGGCAGACCCTCCAGACCAATTCAAATGACAGCCAAGCACATTCTCGACACTGGTCTGGACCTCGGCTCTGATGTAAGGTAGCCAGGGGCTGTTGGGTGACACAGCTTGTGAAGCCATTAGCCGTGGCCAGCTACTGTGGAAAAAAACTGAGATTTTTCTTTTCCCAGACACACAAGACTCTTTTCAGAAAGCTGAATTATTTATTTCAATAGATAAATATGAAGTTTCTGCTATGTTACAGCTATCTGCTAAAAACTAGGGATATGTAAAATTTATAATTATGTGATTGTGAACTAAAATTATTAAATTTAATCTCTATTCTCCTCTTCATTCACCATCTCCCTTCTGTTGTATCATACCTGGAGAGCTTGTAAAGTAAAATCTTTTTCAAGTACTAACATAAAACAAGCAGAATGGCACATCTGCTGCTAGACTTCACAAAAACTCCTCTAAAGCAAAGTTAAAATCTAGGAATAAAAGGCTCTTATTTTAGTTTTCTGCACCACGACTCCTCCTTGTTATTATGTATAAGACACGTGACTCATGCTTGGGAAATTTACAGTAAATTAATCAATTTATGAGTACACTTCTGCCTTTAAGTGAGAAAATAAATCTGATTTCAGAATAGTTGATTTGGATTGCTTTTCCACAGTAAAGGGAGTTATTAGCTATATAGTTGCAGGGCAGAATTGTATAGCGACATATTATATAAAATAGTTGTACAGTGCAATATTCTGTTAGCTATATAGTGCTAGGTTAAATATGAGTGCCATTTTTTTCTATCTAAATTCAGTAATTTGGCATTTAACTAGCATGTGTGTGTATACGAGAAAAAGGAAGAAGATACATACATATTTCTTAGAGAAAAAGACTTTCTTAAGTTCCTTGAAACAGATCTTTAATATCCCTCCATCGCATGATGTAGGAAACAGTGTTTATGTCAAGTGGGGTAAGGTTGCCTTTAACCTCGCGGTCCTTTTCCTAGGAGTCTGCAAGGAAAAGAGAGAGACTGTTGTTTTCCTCTGCTAGGCCAACTGCTCCTAAACTTTTCTGTCCAGTAAAATTGAGGACTCAGAATTGAACGCTAAGAGTGTAGTTGTCGGATAAGCAGACAGACGTTTCTAAAATCTAGTGATCTCCCACAGGAATCAAAACAGGAGGAAAGGGAGAGGGCAGAGAAGAAAAGAGAAAAGAGACGGCGTTGCAGCACTCCTAGAAAAGGAAGCGGTGCTGTGGGTCTCCATGCCCTTCCCCGGTCCCTCTGGCAGTCAGTTACCAACTCTGGAGCTGAAGTCAGGTGTTATTTGCCATCGTAGAAACTCTTGCAATAATGGGGTTTACTTCACTGTTCTACGTACATAAGGGGAAAGAGGAAGACCCTTTCCCTGCCTTCTCCAAACTCAAGCAAAAGTGTGAAGTAGGATGAACTGGTCTTTAGACTTCTGTCTTCTTTTTGACCAGTCTTGTTCAACCTGCCTAGCTGGCAGTTCTTAGTTCCCGCCCAGCCTGTTTCCCATCAAAGCTGCCCATTCCCTTGTGTGGCTGTATCTGCAAGGTGTAAAGACAGAAGTTGCTTGAACTGCTGAGGAAACTAGTGTACACTAGTGTGAGGATGACTAGAAATATTTTAGGTGTACACACGGGTTATTATACTTTTATTGCAAAATCTAGCCATAGTGTAAAAACTTTGAAGAAAGAGAATTATTACTCTTCCTTATTATTGTGGTGTATATTTTCCAGAATGTTATACTTGTTTTTATTCTTATTAGGTACATAAAATCTAAAATTATTTGTAATGTAATCACTACAAACATATTCTTGGATGTGATGCCCTCTCTTTCTCTCTCTCTCTTTCTCCATATTTACATATACAGTGACTTTCAATTATTAATGAAAGATCAAAGTTTAGGTGATATAAAGAGTAAAATATTAAAAGTTCATAATTTATATTTGGGGGTCAGAAAAGAGGCATTTTTGTAGAGAATTGGAAAGTAGGCTGGCCAGTTTTGCCTAGGAGTTTGACCCCTGAGAACAATTCTTTAGGTTTTTCTGGTTTCCAGCTTCCTATTTTCCAACCATTTTGAAATAACAGGTACTTTTAAACAAGAAGAGCTTTTTAAAGCATGATTGCTAAGGTGGTTACCTGACAGGCAGCGTTGAGTGTAGGGTCTGAATTTAGGAACTGTCCCAGAAACACGTGGTACTTTTGCTTTGTCTTTAACTGTCACTATTACAACCTTTAGTTCTTATAAATTTAAAATGTATTTTTTAAAAACTTAACTTACCAATTTAGTGTTTTATTTTTATCATTTAGGATTGCCTGGATAAGTACGAGGATGTATGTGCGACCCCAGTTAAGCACCCTACAAAAACAAAATCAAGTGCCAGACTTTTGGGAAAGAACCCAGATTGTAGCCATAATCAAGGAAAGCACACTGCGAGGCCTTATACTGCTCCAGAGTCTAACAAACGAGAAAGCCACACTGGGAAATTTCCAACTCCTTGGATGGTCTCAGCAGGTTTAATTCACATAAATGACACCACTCTAGACCATACCATGCATAAAATGTTGCCCCCCCCGATTAAAAAAAGATATTGAGAAATATTTGCTCATTTGTGATATTAAAATATTAATGCTAAGTGGATCAGAGTGATTTGTGAGTACAACAGTCAGAACACACATGAGGGCCAGGGCTTTGGCTCAGTGGCATAAGTGCCTGCCTGGCAAGCCCAAGGTCCTGAGTTCAATTCCCAGTACAAAAAAAAATATATATATATATATATATATACATTAACAAAAGGTTTTGAGAACTTGCTCTTCATTAGAAGTCAGCATTTGAATCTCATGCGAATCATTTTGTTATGACTAAAATGAAAAGCACATTTATGGTAAACATATTTTTGTTTGTAAATCTTAGGCAACAAACCCAGAAATACAGATTTAATCAATACTCATTAGCAAAGTCTCCACACTCCAGCTTTTTCTCTTAGAAGGATGAATTGGGATACAATATCCTCTGACGCTGCCCCCTTTGTTACACTATCTATTGTGCATCCAGTTCTTGGGTTCTGTATTTGTACTTTCTGTGTTTAGTCTCTTGTTATGAATAAATTTTACCCTTTAGTACTCATTATGTTTCTAGATTCCACAATCTGCAATTCTCTGGATGAATTTCCTTTCATTTTAACACTGCATTTTTGTATAACATGAACAAAGATAATAAAGGATTTTACATTAAACCCTGAGGCATTACCTACCCTGGAGTAACTTTCTAACTTACTTGAAAAACTATGAAAGGATGTCTTTAACTGCCCCAAACTCAGGAAACTGAACAAAACTGTAGAAAGTCATAATATATATTCTATCTAGTTAAGTTAAATAGGGTTCAAGTTAGAGATTTCTGAGAACTGGCTATTTATGAAGCACAGTATTATTTAAACCCTGGTTCATTCTTAAAGAATAAAAACTTCAACTTACAGAGTTTTTGTCAGCTCCATAAAGACCACAAAGATCATGGAGTTTAAGCAGAATTGGGTAATGGAAAAAATAATTCTTGGCCACTCATGCAATGTTATAATCAGGGTAGTAATTTTTTATAGGTACCAAGAATTTCCAGTAGTCCTCAGACTTGTCAGTACAGATGGTTTGACTTGGTATTTATTGACTTTACAATGAAGTGAAATGAGTATTTATTCAGTAGAAACTACATTATAGCATTTCGATGTTTTCCTAGATTGTTAGTACACAATATAGAACTCTTTCATGATGGATAAAGTGGTTAGAGAAAAGCAAGGAATCACATACAAAGGTAAACCCATTAGAATTATGGCATTCTTCTCAACACAAATCTTAAAGACCTGAAGAGCTTGAAGAGCTTCTTGTTTTAAGAAAACAATTTCCAACCCAGGCTGATATATCCTGCAAAACTCTTTCAAAGTTCTTCAAGAACTGACATACTTTCATGACAAAGTGCACCTCTGTAAATTCATAACCACCAAACCAGCACTCCAAACAATCCTGAAAGATACCTTGGGAAGAGACAGTGAAGCTACCAGTAACAAAAAGGACCAACAGACTACATAGACTAGGCAGGCTGACCAGCTAAGTAGAAGGGAAAGACAGGGAATCAGCAACAGGAAAATAAGGCAGTGAAATGAATGTCAATAACTTTCAATACAAAGGGTCTAAATTCCCCAATTAAAAACACGGATTGGCAGAATGGATCAAGAAACAAACTCCAGCCGGGCATGGTGGTGCACACCTACAATCCCAGCACACAGGAGGTTGAGGCAAGAGGATTGCCATGAATTTGAGGCCAGCCTGGAGTATAGAAGGATTTCATCTCAATCTGATAAAAGCTATTTATGACAAACCTACAGCCAGCATCATACTAAGTGGAGAAAAACTGCAAGCTTTCCTCCTGCAATCAGGAAGATCTCAAGGAGTTCCACTTTCACCACTCCTGTTCAATATAGTACTTGAAGCATTAGCCAGAGCAATTAGGCAAGAAAAAATAAAGAGATACATATAGGAAAGGAAGGAGTCAATCATTATTTGCAGATGACATAATCCTCTACATAGAAGATTCAAAAAAATCTGCCAAAAGACTCAGAATTAATAACCAAATTCAGAAATATAAAAAAAATAAAATCAATAGCTTTCCTATACATTAATAATGAGAAATAAATTAGGAAAATCTATTATAATACCACCTCCCCAAATTAAATACTTAGGAATTAACCTAAGAATGTGAAATACCTCTACAGTGAAAACTACAGTAGTTTGAAAAAGGAAATCAGAGAGGACACCAGAGAAGAGTAAAAGTATCCCCTGTTCTTGGGTAGGCAAAACCAATACAATCAAAATGGCCATACTTTCAAAATTGATATAGATTTAATATAATCTCAATCAAAATACCAACAGCACTTTCACAGAACTGAAGAAAACAATCCTAACATTCATATGGAATGAGTAGAGACCCAGAATAGCATAGTGGGAGACATCACAGTGCTGGATTTGAAGTTATATTACAAAGTTACAGTGATAAAAACACTGTGGCACTGGCACAAGAACAGATATCAGGATCAACTGAACAGAGTAGAGGATGCAGAGACAACCCCAAGCACATTAAACTATTTGATCTTTGACAAAGGGATCAAAAATATGTACTGGTGGAAAAATATTTATCTGTATACAAAAGATTGAGTGGAGACACGTGTTGCTCACCATGTACCACATTAAAATCTAAATGGATCAAAGATCTGCATGACAAAACCACTATCTGCTACAAAATAAAATAGGTAAAATTCTTGAAGTCACAGGCATAGGCAAGGACTTTTTGAACAGAAGCCTGGTTGCCCAGGAAATAGCTCTGATAAGCAACAAATGGTATCATATCAAACTGAAAAGCTGATGTACAGCAAAAGATACAACCAACAGAAAGAAGAAACAACCTACTGAATGGGAAAAATGTTTGGCAGCTACTCAGAAAGAAGACTAATATTTAGATTATATGAAGAATTTTTAAAAATAGAGCCCAAAAATAAAAGGCCCCGGGAAAAAAATGGGCAAGTGCAATGAATAGACACTTCATAGAAGAAGTACAAATGGCCAGTGAATACATGAAGAAATGCTCAGCATCATTGGCCCTTGGAGAAATGCAAATTAAAACAATGCCAAGAATGGTCATCATCTTACTCCAGCAGGAATGATCATCATGAAGAAATCAAATGATAACACATGCTGATGAGACTATGGGGGAAAAGGAACACTTCTACATATGTAGTGGAAGTGTAAACTAGTATAGCCTCTATGGAAATCAGTATAGAGATTCCTCAAAAACTAAAACCAGAAATTGCATTTGACCCAGCTAGCTATTCCCCTTCTGGATACCTTCCTGAAAGAGTTAAAGACAACATACTACAGAGATACATGCATATTCGTATTTATAGCAGCAGAATTCATGACCTTGGAAACAATTTATATGCCCATCAATAGATGAATAAACAAGGAAAAGTATTTACACACAAGGTAGTACTACTCCATCATAAAGAAAGACAAATTTGAAGCACTTGTAGGAAAATGAGTACACCTTGAGACCATAATGTTAAGTGAAATAAGTCAGACAATCTTAAATATCATATAGTTTCTTTTACATAAGAACCTCAAATTATAAATGAAGAACAAAATAAAAGGCAGACAATAGGAACTGGTAGATAGGTCTTTCTCAAGCGGGAAGGAGATCAAGAGATGAAGGGAAGAGAGGTAAAATGGATGAAAAAGGAAAGTAAGATGTGTTACATATGTGCACCTACCAGCTCCACACAAGGAACATAACCATGATGCATTGTAAACATATAGTGAAAAACGAAGTATACTACAAAGCCATAGTTACAAGACCAGCATGATACTGGCACAAAAATAAACAGATAGACCAAAGGAATGGAATAGAAGACACAGAAATAAACTCACAGATAACTTTAACTATCTGATTCTTGACAAAGCACCCAAAAACATACATGAGAGAATAAACAGCCTCTTTAACAAATGGTGCTGGAGAAACTGGATGTCAGTATGTAGAAGATTTAAACTAGATCCCTACCTGTCACTCTATTTAAAAAAATCAAAATTGATCAAAGACCTTGTTATAAAATCTAAAATTTTGAAGATATGGGACACACTTGAAGCCATAGGTATTTCCTGAATAGGACTCCAGTAGCACAGGAAATAATAGCAAGAACCAACAAATAGGACTACATCTAGCTAAAATATGCCTGTACAGCAAGGAAAATAACCAACAGAGTGAAGAGACAGCCCACAGAATGGGAGGAAAAATTTTGACACCTACTCTTCCAACAGATTAATATCTAGAATTCATGAAATATTCAAAAAACTTAACACCAAAAACATTAAATAGCCCTATCAATAAAAGAACAAATGAAGACAGACACTTCTCAAAAGAAGAAATACAAATGTTCAATACATATGTGAAAAAGAAACAAAACCTTGAACATCTTTAGCTATTAGGGAAATGCAAATCAAAACTCTGTTGAGATTCAGGCTGGACATAGTGGTGCATACTTGTAATCTCAGAACTTGGGAGGCTGAGGCAGGAGGATCACCACAAGTCTGAGGTCAGCCTGGGCTATGTAGTCACTCAAGGCCAGCTTGAAATACATAGTGAGACCCTACCTCAAAAAACAAAACAAGACAACTTATATTGAGATTCTGCCTCATCCTAGTCAGAATGACTGCCATAAAAATACAGAAAACAGTAAGTGCTGATGGGGATGCAACGAGAAGAGAACCCTCCCACACTGTTGGTGGGGATGCAAATTAGTACAGCCAAGATGGAAATCAGTATGGATGTTCCTCAAAACACTAAAAAGAAAACAGCCATATACCATAGCTATGCCTTCCTTATTGTATACCCAAAGGAATTAAAGGCAGCATACTGTAGAGACGCCTCCATATCATGTTTATTTTGATACAATTCACAATGGCCAAAACATGGAGCCAGCCTAGGTGACCATCAACAGATGAATGAATAAAGAAAATGTAATATATACACACAATGGAATATTACTTGGCCATAATGAAGAGTGAAATTACATCATGTGCAGGTAAGTAAATGGAACCATGTCACCATGTTAAATAAGTCAACTCAGAAAGATGACACTCACATGTTTTTCCTAATGTGTGAAATCTAAGAAAGATGACATGAAAATAGAAAGAATGCTATTATTAGATAAGAGGAAGGAAATAAGGAGAAGGGAATGAAGGGATAAGGGAGGGCTGTGGAGGGATAGATGAGATCAAAATATGTACATATGAAAATGCCACGTTAGGCCCGCCTCCCACTGCCATTGCAGTTTGTGGCCAAGCCCTGCATGCTCCATCAACTGCCTGGAGATCCCAGACCCAATGGCCCACCTTCCATCACCATCACAGTTTGCAGCTAGCCCTGGGCACTCCATCAACTGCCCGGGGATCTCAGACCAGGCAGCCTGTCTACCACCATCACTGTGGTGGGCATCTGAGCCCCAGGAGAGCTACGTGCACTCCGCGAACTGCCTGGGGACCCTGGACCCAGTGGCCCACCTCCCTCCACCATTGTGGGGCAAGTCTGACACCCAGGAAACCCAAGGATGCTTGGGACCTTTGGTGAGGCTCAGCACACCAGTTCCAGCATTAAAAATGACAAGATGAAGGAGCAAAATGTGATCTCAGAACCCCACACAGGAAAAGTCCAGGAGACATTGATGTTGGAGAACTTGGAAGTCACAGACCTGAAATTTCTGAAGTGATTGCAACTGAAGTAAACAACTCAACTCCATCAGGCCATAGAAGAAATCAGACCAGAAATAATCTCTCAGGTAAAAAAAGAAATGACAACAATAATGAAAGAACTGCTCAGCACATCTAAAGAACACATACATAAAAAATACAGAAGCATAGAAAAATGATGGAAATGTTGAATGAACAATACAGGAAAGAACTAGAATGCATAAAACAGATTCAAACAGGAAATCAAAACTTCCATAGAAAACTGGCAAAACCACTTGAATGAAGCTGAAGATACTTTCAGGTCTTGAAGACAGCATTCCAGCCAACAATCTCAAAAGGAAAGATCTCTTAAAAGTAACAAGGAACCAAGAAATATCAATTCAACAACTGCAAGACGATGCCAAAAAAAACCAATGTAAGCTAAAAGGTGTCAACAAAACAGCAGGAGGCAAAACAAATGACATAAAAAGACTATTTGCAGAAGTAATAGCAAAAAATTTCCCAAGCATGGAAAAAGAAACAGGCATACAGGTCAGTGAGGCATATAGAACCCCAAGTAGCCATAACCGAAATAAAACTACACCCAGACATATGAGAATCAAGATCCCAGAAATCCAGCAAAGGAATAGAATATTAAAAGCTGCTAGAGAAAAGAAACAGATCACCTATAAAGGAAGCCCCATCAGAATCATGGCAGATTTCTCAACACAAACCATCAAGTCAAGAAGAACCTGGACTGAAGTATTCCAGGCCCTAAAAAAACAACTTTCAACCCTGCAAAACTATCCTTCAAAATTAATGGAGAAATATAACATTTCCATGACAAAGAACAACTGAAGAACTTCATGAATGCCAAACCAACCCTACAAAGAGTACTAAAAGATTCTATAAAGAGATAAAAATTACCACAGTTTCAAGGAAAACAATAGAAAGGAACCACCAAGCAGAGCAAGCAATTAAACAGAGAGAAAAAGTAGGAAACTAACAGCAGGTAAATAACATGAAAAGATTAGCCAACATATATCAGTTATAACCATTAGTGTAAATGGCCTCAATTCACCAATCAAAAGAAGCAGACTAGCAGAGTGGATTAAGAAACAAAACCCAACAATACACTGTATACATTATATATAGTGAAGCACATTTAACTCCAAACAAAAGTCATAAACTGAAAGTCAAAGGATGGAAAATAATTCTCCATGCAACAGGAGCCCAGAAAAAAGCAGGGGAAACTATTCTGTTTGCAGACAATGTGAACTTCAAACCAAGAATGATCAAAAGAGATAAAGAAGGTCACTACATACTTACGAGGGGAAAGCTTCAAGAGGAAGAGATAACAATCATAGACAAGTATGCACCAAATATGGGAGCATACAACTATATAAGACAAATCTTAATAGACATGAAAAACCAAATAACTAATAACACTATTGTAATGGGAGACCTTAACACCCCATTGACACAAAGAGATAAGTGAACTAGACAAAAAGTCAGCAAAGAAATAACAGAACTGAACCAAACTTGTGAACAAATGGACTTAGTATATGTTTACAGAGTGTTCCACCCCACAATATCAGAATACACATTCTCGGCTGCATATGGGATGTTCTCTAAAACAGATCACATACTAGCCCATGGAACATGCTTAACTAAATACAAAGGAATTGAAATTATCCCACGCATATTATCTGACCATAGAGCAATGAAACTGGAAATTAATGACAAAAGGAGCCACAAAAACTCCATAAACACATGGAAATTAAATAATATCCTGCTGAACAAGCAATGGGTTATAGATCAAATTGAAGAAACTGAGCAATATTTACAAACAAAAATTTAAATACAACTTACCAGTATTTGTGGGATGCACTAAAAGGAGTCCTCAGAGGGGAATTCATAGCAGTGAACTCACACATCAGGAAAACAGAAAGAGAACAAATAAGTAGCCTAATGCTGCTCCTCAAACTGCTAGAAAAAAAAGAACAAGTCAAGCCCAAAGCCCAAAGAAGGGAGGAGATTATAAAGATCAGGGCAGAAATTAACACAATTGAGATGAAGAAAACACTACAAAAAATAAATGAATCAAAGAATTGGTTCTTTGAAAGAATAAATAGAATTGATAAACCCCTACCTAACATTATCAAAAAAAGGAAAGAAAAAACTGAAATTCATGCAATAAGGAATGAAAAGGGTCAAATGACTACAGATCGTATAGAACTTCAGAAGATCATCAATACCTACTTTGAAAATCTTTACTCCCATAGGATAGAAAATACAGAAGAAATGAACAGATTCCTAGATATGTAAGAATTATCAAAGTTGAATCAAGAAGATAAGAAAATTCTGAATAACCCAATATCAATTAATGAAATTGAAAATCTGAAAACTGCAATACTCAAAAAAGAGATGCAAGAGGATTTCAGAAAATAGAAAGATATTCCTTGCCCATGAATAGGAAGAACTAATGTGAAAATGGTCATACTCCCAAAATTGTTATACAGATTCAATGTAACCCCGATCAAAATACCATTAGTACACTTCACAGATCTAGAGAAAACATTGCTAAAATTCTTTTGGAACCAGAAGAGACCCAGAATGGCAAAAGCAATCCTGGGCAACAAAGGTAAGGTAGGTGGCATCACAATCCCTAACTTGAAATTATACTATAAAGCTACGGTGATAAAATCAGCATGGTATTGGCAAAAACCCAGACCTGAGGATCAATGGAACAGAGTGGAAGATGCCTACGATATAGCTCAGTAGCATAAGCGCCTGCCTGACAAGCACAAGGTCCTGAGTTTGATTCCCAGTACCAAAAAAAAAGGATCAGAATGGTTTTCATATCATATCACATAAACACACTCAGCCACCTTATCTTTGACAAAGGGGCCAAACATGTTCACTGGAAGAAAGAGAGCTGCTTCAATAAGTGGTGCTGGAAAAACTGAGTCTCCACATACCAAAGACTGACACTAGACATATGTCTATCACCATGCACTAAACTAAAGTCAAAATGGATCAAAGATCTAAATATTAAAACAGACACACTAAATCTACTGGAAGAAAAAGCAGATAGAAATCTTGAAGGTGTAGGGGTAAGCAGAGAGTTCATGAACAAAAACCAAAGTGCATGGGAAATACTTCAAAGAATCAACAACTGGGATCTCCTCTTACTGAAAAGTTTTTGCACATCAAAAGAAACCACCAGCAGAGTAACAGGAAAGTTCACGAATTGGGAAAAATCTTTAGCCAACTGACCCTCAAAGAACGTCTACCTAAAACATATAAAGAATTTTTAAAAATCAGGCCCCAAAATTCAAAGACCCAATCCAAAAAGGGCATCTGAGATGAGCACACACTTCTCAGATGAAGAAATACTAATGGTGAATAAATATGTGAAAGTATGTTCAACACCATTGGTCATTCGAGAAATGCAAATTAAAACAACACAATTACTGTGCTCCTCTGGGTGATAGCCAGAAGATCCAAGAGCACTGTTTAAACCAAAGCCGAGGGGACATCAAGGCAGTGGGTCTGGTGCAGAATGAACAAGGAGATGGGCGACAACTTCCGGCTACACAAATGCATCACAGAAACACAGTTTCTGGGGCGCTTCTCTCCCCCTTTTCTATCACCTTTCTTGATCCAGCACTTTTTCTTTAGGCCTTGGTTGCCTGTCCTGTCCTTCAGCCTGTGTTCGCATGCAAGGGGTTACTAAAACCGCTTACCTCTGCTGCTGAATTAAGGCCCCTAAGGTCACACCTCAGAAGGAGAGTTGGGGAAGGGGGGACCGACTGCCTTCACAAGCCAGGAAGAAACAACGAGGAGCCGTTAAGTTCTGCCAAACCGGTGTTTATTGGGATGTCAGGGTAGAGTCATACCAAGCAGGGCCACCACCCGAGGACGGGAGGAACACAGAGCAGGACTGACGGGCTCTTAGACAGCAAGGCCTGGGCCTCTGGGCTATGAGGGAGGCGCCGCACGACTCACATCCTCACGGGACTTCAGGAAGGCCCTGTATTTGTCCAGGAAAGGGTTGGCCAGAGTCTTCAGCTCTTGCTGAAGCTGCTGCAGAGCTCTGTCCTGCTCCTCCTTCTCCCCGGACATTTGCGGCCCGTAAAAGTTGAGGTACAAATTCATCCAGTCATCCACGATAACCACCATGTCTTCTTCTGTGACGAGAGGGAAATCAAAGACCTGGGGGACAGGATGGGATTGAAACATATCAAAATGGGCGCACGAACTCTCACATTCTCTTTTCCCTAATATGTGTTCCCTGTCCTCGGTTACTTCCATCAACTCCACCATTTCCCTCACAGCTTACAGTTACTTCCCTGGAATTACGGCCCCCACGCGATACATCCTCTCCAGACCTGTGCAGCGTGTAGCCTCCTTACCTGCTGATTCAGCAGAACGTTAAATTCCTTCATTCCCTTAGAAATGAGGTCCTTATTGGACTGAAGAAGAGCCATCTGCCTACAGAAAAAGGTAGAATTTAAATAGCCTATTCCCTCACTCTGGGGTGTTTTCCCCAGTCCTCTCACTCCCCTTCAGAGGCCCCTCATCGCCTCCCCAAAACCCTTCAAATCCTGCTGGGCTCAGCTCACATTTCTCCCAAGTTGGACTCACCTTCAGATCCAGCGGCAGGGTCGGTTTCACCCACGCGCTTCAGGCTAGGCAGCTGCTTTGTGTTCAGCTGGGTGCAGGCAAGGACTCAAATGTCAGCTTGGGAAGGAGAGGCCCCAGGACTAGGCCCTGAGAGCAGATGATAGGTCAGCTGGGGTGGGGGATGAGGGTGGGGCTTCTTTGGGGTGAGAAAGATAGGGGGGCTAAGAAAGATAAACGAAGAGATCCAGAAAAGGCAAGAACCAAACCCAAAACCTCTATCTGCCCTCTGCCCGACAACACAATGGCCGGGTCCAAAGGCTAAGGAAAGGAGCACTGGGCCCTGCCGCCAGGCGGGCACATTCGCATCCCCGCCACGATGGGAGGGCAACTATCGTCTGCCTCCAGAGATGGTACAGTCACAGCAGCCTCCCCTGCATCTACTCACTTGTGCCCAGCACTGTTTCTAGCATGCATTCATCATTACAGAAGAAAATCCTTTTAGACACACTTTGCTGAAAGCCATCTGGAAGAGGTAGGGCGGAGACACCACCAGCGTGTGCCCCGCCCCCCCAGAATGGACGCGTTAGTCTTGTTCACCGCCGTATCACCCAGGACTCAGTAAACCACAGAGGCTTTTTCTTCTTTTTACGTAGTTTTCCTAATGTCTGTTTTCAACAGATTTGTCTCACTTCTGCCCCCACCGAAGTAACTGGTATTAAAGCTGTGTGTCTTTACCCAAGATCTCTCTCATAGGTACGAATATGGGCAGAACCTGCCTTCAGAGAAAGGGCCTCTGGCAGAATTCAGTCAGAGAAGCTGGTCTCAGACATCAGCACACTCCCAGAGAACTAACATTAGAATTACACCACCGTGTTTGTAACCCTTCAGTTTTTTGATCTACCAGGACTCTTCATTTTTTTTTTTAACATGTATTCAGAGAGAGTCTGTTCCAGATAAGGGGAGGCGGGGTAGAAGGGCGTTCCAGGCTGAAGTCCAGAAGGAAGGTGCTAGTTCAAGGATAACAAAAGTTTCAAGTAGCAAGCAGGCGGGGATCAAAGGGGGGAGGGGCAGTAACCATGACAGTTTATTTTCTTACTAGAAAGAAAAGAGAAAGGATGCTTTGGGCAAATTTCTACTTTGGATTCACTACACTGCACTAAATGGAAGGATAAAGGGAGAAGAGAGGCTGGAAGACAGAGAAACACCCGTCTTTAGATGCTTCCCCCAATTCCATGGACCCTCTCCCCAAATAAACACACAAGAACTTTCTCTCCCTCTCTTCTCTCTCCTCCTCTTCTCTTTCTCTCTTGATACTGGAGATTTGCACCCAGGGCCTTAGCACTGAGCTCTATCTCCAGAGCTATTTTATTTTATTTATCTGTTGTCGTGGTCCTGGGGATTGAACCTAGGGTCTTGCAATGTTACCTTTCTTCTCATTTTTGTTAATATTGGGCCATGGGTCATAGCAACCAGGAGTTCTGAAGGTCTAGCTGACTGGCTGAAGAATAAGTCCCTGAAGTTTTGGCTGGCCATGCAGTCCAGCTGCGCACACTGTTTGAGCCTAAAATTTCATGACATATAGGCAAACTTTCGGTCTGAGACTTACTAGATGGTTACAAATGTTATCATTACACTGAGGTCTTTTTGTCTTATTCTAATCGGCAAAATCTGTTTCACTCTCCTTTGTCCCCCAGGCCTGCTAATGTCTAACGACTCACCTAACACCCTCAAGCAGTAAGGACTTCTCTGAAGCCACCTCCCAGAACCAGTCCTAAATAATCAACTAGAGCAGAGGCTGGACCAGGACTAGCTACCCTGCCAGCTCAACGACACCCCCCACCACCATCCTCAAAGTGATACGAACTTCCCAAGGCTTGCCTGTGTTCTCCTTTTCTACAAAACTTCCAAGAAGTTTTTGTCAGACCCCGGATGTCAGGTCTTACATAGTTATCTGCTGTCCGCACAGCCATGCAGATTGAAGCTCTTTGTGTGTGTATGTGTGTGTGTGTGTGTGTGTGTGTGTGTGTGTGTGTCCATCACTAATGACTGGAAGCCAGCGGCCAACCTGGTCTGTTCGGACCCCCAAGCCAGGCTTTCAACTTAAAGCTCTGTGAACAGTCATGCGTTCATTCATAAATATCTTCGAGCACCTGCTATAAGTTAGGTACTACCACTGTGAATAAAACTATTGTCCCTGGCCTCCCAGGAAAGAAGGCACCTGAGGCCCAGAGAAGGACCCTGGCTTGCTCCAAGTCATACAGCTAAAAATTGAGCCCAAGGGAGTCTCCACCATAACCATCTCCCTAAAGATGCTTTCTTTCCTTCTCCCCATTACTGAAAGTTGTAAGGCACAAGAAATTCCGTCTTGGTCATGTAGGGCCAAGGGGCCCTTACTGTTCGTGCAGACAAGACTGGACCGCTTCCGGCGGTGTCTGACGCAGGGCCGGGAGGTCAAAGGGCACAGTGTCTGGTTTGCCAGCTGTACAAAGGAAAATTGCCCCTCCGCAGCCGCCATAGCCCAGCCGGAAGCCTAACTTGTTGCGTTTCTGTTTTAGCAGAAGCTGGAGCAAAGAGATCCAGGATGGCTGACGCGGCGGGTCGGGAGACCGTGCTGTGCTCGGAGCAGTTCGGCTCCGAGGCAGCGCGCGGCTGCCGCGCGGCGCCGGACGGAAGCCTGCAGTGGGAGGCGGGGGATTGGCCCTGGTGGAGGATCGCCCACGCCTTCACCCCGAAACCCGAAGGACCCGAGGGGGGCGGAAGGGGGTCCCCCATGGCTGCGATGCCCCCTCTTTCGGGGCTCAAGGCCATATTACTGCCGCAGGGCTTCCCCGATAGCGTCAGCCCGGACTACCTGCCGTACCAGATGTGGGACTCGGTGCAGGTTAGCCCGGCGGGGGTGCAGGGCGGCGCGTGGCTGGGGCGCGGGGACCGCGCCAGCCCTTCTCCCCGCGCGTCTTTACGGGGACCGAGGCCCGGCGCGGTCCAAGACGTGTCCCAAGTCACACCCACACACCAAGGAGAGCGGGTGGCAGAATCTAGACCTCCAAGCCCCTCGACCACCCCCCTTTTTTTCCTCCCCCCCCCAGGCCTTTGCTTCCAGCCTGTCGGGCGCCCTGGCCACCCACGCAGTCATGCTGGGCTTGGGGGTGGGGAACGCGGAAGCCTCTCTTGCAGCCGCCACGGCCACCTGGCTTGTAAAAGGTGAGCTGGACCCCTGCGGTGCCGCCTGTTGCGCCCCGCCTTGCCCGCTCCCTGGTCTCTCTGTGCTGTGATCGTGCAGCCCCACCCCCACCCCGCCAGCCAGTGCTCTGAGTTGTGATGTGTGTGTTTGTGCGTGATTAGATAGCGTGCAGGAGCCAGGTCTCTTTAGCGCCTAGGTGTTGGTACGTCATCTTTTTTTTTTTTTAAAGAGAGTAGTAAAAGAAAAAAAAAAAGAACAATAGCAGCATGCCAACATCACAAACATAAACGAAACCAAGCAAGAACATTAAAAGTGATGCAGGGTTTCAAGACAAAATGATAGGAATTAACAGTGGTTGCTGTGTTACATATTGTTATCGTCGACTACGTTGCTCAGATTTTGGTACGTCATCTCATCACCCGTAGCTGGACTGTCCTCATCCTGCGCACCGGCCCAGCGGCTGCCCGTGTTTCCCTTCTAAATCATCCGGGTCCCGTGGCCAGGCAAGATGGTGCGTGCGTGCGTGTAATTAATTCCCAGCCCTTAAGAGGCTCAGGCAGGAGGATCGCTGCGAGCTCCAGGCCAACCTGGGCTACATAGCCATACTCTGTCTCAAAAATGAATGAGTGAATGATATCCCAGATCCATAAATTGTGTTCCCTCCCCTTTACCTCTACTGAAAATGCAGTTTATTTAATAGAACTGCCAGCTGCGTAGGATGGTAAAAATTTGATTAGTTCCAGGAAAGAAGGAATTGGTCCTAAGTCGGGGAGAGAGAAGGATCTGGAAAGGATGAAAAGTATTGTGAATCTTCTGGGATATTAGATGCACTATCCTAATGCCAGTGACCATCTGCTGATTGTATATGGCTTTTTGAAAAATGAGTAAGAAAAAAAAGGATAAAATTTGGTACTCTGCCACCTAGAGAATGAAGAAGAGAAAAAAGGGAAAACCTGTTTCCAGCTGTTTCCCTGTCCTTTGTCTTTCACTCCTATTCCCCAGGGGCATTTAAATCAGCCTTGAGGGGAGCTAGTTCTCCTCTGTCTTCCTGGCCTCATCTCTGCTTATGCCCTTACTGTTAAGACTGAGCAAGCTGTCTAGATAGGAGTCACCTGTTTGGAAAGACGCTTTCTCTGACAGTGCAGGGAAGTACGAGAAGCCGTGGAGATCTGTGGCTTGTCCTGATTGTCTATTTTTTTTTTTAACGTCACCAATAGTAGTTCATGCTGACCATGCTTATTATGTCAGTCTTTCTGTGTACTGGTTTGATCTTCATAGTAGCTGAAGTTCATGCCATGATCCCCATTTTGAAAAGGAGGAAACTGAGGCAATAATAATTTGCCCAAGGTCACACAGGCATTAATTTGAGCCTCCCTCCATTGAATTATCACCATGGTCCATTTGCACGGCCGTGCACTATGCTAAACTTGGATCTTTTCCATTGCTGTCCTGTTGGCTGTTCTTGGAATGCAGTAGGGTCAAGTTTTTGTGTCATTTCTAAGCACCCCAGTCTTGATCATGAGCATGTTAGCTGTATATGCCCTTGGCTCAGATATGTTATTAAGAAAAAAATAAGGCCATTTTAAGATATGAAAAAATACCTACTTTGTTAATTGGGAAGGATTTTACAAGCTTGTTTCCATCAAACATGAAATTTATGTGCAGAGCTTCACTCAAAACACCCGTGGAGTTTCATGATGTGATCATTCCCAGTTACGACCTCCAGTGGAATTATGTTAATTGTCACAACTAACAGTAGTAATACCGCTAGCAGCTCGTATCATGCCAGTCTATGTATCGTGTTCTCTGTACTAGCCAGCTCATTTTTTACATGGAAAGACAGGCACAGAGAGGCAAAGTAACTTGTCTAAGATCACTTAGGGCCAGAATTTAGACCCAGGCCAACTTACTCTATGTCCCATTCTTAACTACCACACTTGTGTGCTAATGAAGGGTTTAGAGTGAAGCCAAATGCAATTTGTGAACAGCTGACTCCCTGGCAGACCTTACAGCTCTGCTAATTTTGAGCCAAAAAGAAAAGGTGAGAAGATCAAGTTTCTCATTCTAGTGAACAATGTTGTCTTTCAGGCAGTGGGGAGGGCGCCCAATTGCCACCTTCCAGGTTTGTAAGGGTCCCTGCATACTGCTTCCCTCAGAACGTAGACTCGGCCCGCATTTTGTCAAGGGCCCGGGGAGGTGCCCACGTAGTAGGATGTGAGTGTGCAGTCAAAGGGGAGAAAACGAAGTCTAATCCATCAGGCCCTCTGTCAGCCAGTAAAAATAATCTTGCAGTGCTCAGAGCACTACATTAAGTCGGTATGAGAACCTTCACCGGAAGGGTGAACATTGGTCTAGAACATTCTATACTTGCAGGTGAGAGGAAGGAGGGCCACAGTGCCACCTCAGAAGGTGTTACTGCGGGACCAGCTCAGAGACCAGTGGGTACACTGTTCTCCTGAGTACATAGTAAGGAGCTGCAAGGTCTGAGCACTGCGTGTCTGTCCAGGCCTTAGGGCACCAGGCTGAGCCGCCGAGGCCGCTGTGACCTGCTCGTTGCTCGGGCGCGCTAGGCTCCCAGCTCCAGTCTTCTTGTTCTTAGCAGCGCCTTCTCTCCCCCAGATTCCACCGGCATGCTAGGCCGCATCGTCTTCGCCTGGTGGAAAGGGTGAGTTGCTTTTCCCAGTCAGAGGCCTCCTGGCGGTACTCTCCGGTGTCAGGGCGGTGACAGTAACCGTGTCAGCCTTCAGCTGTGACTGTGAAGGTCAGTGAGGTCATCTGCAAAGCGCAGGTCACAGGGCACATAAGAAGTGCTCATTACGTTAGCGCGAACCGTGGCCCACAAGCCCTCCATGTACCTCTAGTCCTTGCAATACCCTTGTAGAGTGAGACTGAACGTGCACATTTTAATGATGTGAGACGCACCCAGAAGAGGGAAGTTACTTCCTAACCCACACAGCCTGGACTCTTTCCGTGGTATCAGGCTGGTTTTTTGGACAGAACCCTAGACCAAGCCCGTTGTTCAGGAGCTCCCATGTGCATGCATGATGCACCCGGCAACGCACTCGGCAATCTCCTCCAGGAGATTTCACATTAAGGCTCAGTGAATGCTGCAAATTCTGCTCAGGAATGGGAGCTGCAGCGGCTGCCGAGAGAGGGATCTGAAAGACATGGTCTCCAGGTGTATGTGCACAAGCCAGGGAAACAGAAAATGAGGTTGCCGTCCGCGGCGTTGCATTACAGACACAGCCTAGGCCTGCGTGTCAGGGCCCAGCCCTTTGCGTCCGACCTTCCTCCTCTCCATGTGCCCCAAAGGAATCTGGGTTAGTTACCTGTGACATGCCATGTACAGAAAATTTGGCATTTACCAGACCGGGATACTTACTGTGTATGAACCTTTGCTGGGTGCCCTCAGGAATGAGAACAAGGTGAGGCAGATGTCTGCCTGGGGACGTTTCTCCCTCAGCCCTTTAGGCCGGCCCAAGGCTAGGGCTGCCCACACTGCCTACAACAGGTGTTTCCCGCCTCAGCCTACATCACAGCACCCTTTCCTCCCCAACAGGAGCAAACTGGACTGTAACGTGAAGCAGTGGCGGTAAGGAGGGGCTGGGGCAGAGAGGAGGGCGGGGCCCTTTATTGTGAACATTAGTTTATCGGTGACCTCTAACCTCTGGTTCTTTCCTCAGACTTTTTGCTGATATCCTCAACGATGCAGCCATGTTCCTCGAGATTGTGGCTCCCGCGCTCCCGTTCTGTTTTACTGTGACCGTCAGCACCAGCAACTTGGCCAAGGTACCTGCCCCCGGGGCACCTCCCCACCCAGATGCCCACCTTGGTGATGCTGTGTGTGAGCTCCTCCAGGCCCTGTACTCATGGCATCTGCAAAATAAGAGCATTCACGTAGTTCTACTGAGACCCAGCCAGCTTTTCTGATCTTCTACCCGGTGGTCCCTAGTGCCTCAGGCAGCTGGCCCAAGGCAGGTTTGGGGGCCACCGTACCGAGTGCCTACTGCGTGTTGGGCACAGAATGCAGGGCCATGTGTCTTTGAAAGGAAGCCCCACATGATTATGCAGATACTGATGCAATGGTAGCTACGAGTATCCGGATGGAGAATGGCCAGGGCATGCAGGAAGCTCCCGATGCTGGGTCCTGAGGAGTGAGTTGAAGGTGCAGGGTGGGTCTTCTGAGGGAAAGAAACAGCGCAGACCAGGGCCCACGGATGAGGAAACCTCTGCTGGTGAGTGAAGGGGCAGCCAGGCAAAGGCAAGCTCTTCTGTGCTGGGTGCTCCGACAGCGCCTTCAGGGAGGCTTCAAACACTTGCAGAAACTGAGGCCTGGGAACCTTCAAGGCAGAACCTAGCCCATCCTCCCCAGGGTGTCAAGAACCCCGCACAGAGTGAAGCCACAGGGTTTACACCAGACCCATCTGAAAGGCCTGCTCCAAAATCATTGGAGAGCAGTGTTTCTGCACAAGCACTGCTGGTGTCTGGGACGCAGCCGTTCTGTGCCGAGGGACACCTAGTTTTGCTGGTAGAGGCACTAAGTGTGAGGAGTACCTCTTCCTCCAGCCCACCCTCATCTCCATTGTGGGAAACTCTGGGGAAGACACCCTCCCCACCCCCGCTATAGCTGCAGACCAAAGATTGTGATTTCCGGCACGTGTTCAAGTTCTGCCCTAGACGCTGCCTTTGGGCCAGCAGTCTCCTTATCTGTCAAGTAAGGGGATGGAACAGAGCCTGAATTCCCCCATAGGGTCCCTCTCTGGGGTTCCAGTCTCACAGACCAGCACCCCTTCACCAGCTGCCCCAGCCAGAAGCACCTCCTCCTGCCACCTTCGTCCTCGGCCAGGCCTCCACGCAGCGCTGCCCTTTCTCCTTCCTAACTTCCTCCCCATCAGCTCCGATGCTGAAGCAGTTACATCCTTGGAGCCTCTGCTTCCTCCCTCACCCTTCCTCAGTCCTCCTTCGAGCAGTTCAGTAATCCTTTAAAAGTGAAAATCAAGTCAGGTCCCTCCTCCCCCGGCCCACTGCTCTTTCAGGACACTGACCCTGGTGAGACTTACAGGGCTCCACACAGTCAGGGCTGTGCCGGTCTCCCGCCTCCTCCTGCACCACGCGTCTCTGGGCTTCGCCCATGTAATAGCTTGCTTGCTTATTATCTGTCAGTCAGTGAGCTTCACAGGGCTAGGGCCGGGGCCTGGGTGTGACACATGTCACAGCACCTACAAGAGGCCTGAGAAATGTGGGCTGGAAGAGGGTAATCGGTGACCTCCCCAGTGAGCTTTGCCCGCCTGAGTTTTCAGAAGAAATCCAGGTGCCACGGGAGGTCTGCGCCACTGGTATAGGTTTGGAATTAGCCTGAAAGGCTGTATAGGGCTTCACTGAGACAGGAAGCGTAGTGAAATTACAAGCAGACAGACTCTAAACATAAATTTGGAAGCCAGACTGGGCCTGGTTGCTTGGCAAGGGAGAGGACTAGGAGAGGAGTTCTGGGTTAAGAACCATCTTTGGGCCTGGCGTGGTGGCGCACACCTGTAATCCCAGCACTCAGGAGGCTGAGGCAGGAGGTTGACGTGAGTTCGAGGCCAGCCTGGGGTACATAGTATGTTCAAGGCCAGCCTAGAATATATAGTGAGATACTGTTGTCAAAAAAAAAGAAATTTAAGAAAAAAAAAGAATGACCTTTGGGCCTCCGCTTTGGGGAAGAAAACGGATTTCCTTGGTGCCAAGTCCACAGGGACATAGTGTCCCCCAAAAGACAGTGTGGCGAGGGCGGTGCAGGGCGGGAGTGGACGCCAGGCACAGCCTGCAGGGCTGCGCGGTGCCGTCACCTGAGACCCGGCAGGGCTGCGTCCTGAGACTGTCCAGGGCTGCACTGACCTTGGCTCGTCCCTCTCCCCCCAGTGCATTGTGAGCGTGGCCGGCGGGGCCACCCGGGCCGCCCTGACCGTGCACCAGGCACGGAGGAACAACATGGCCGACGTGTCAGCCAAAGATGGCAGCCAGGTGAGCAGCGGCGGGGCCCGGCCGGTTTAGGGGACTCGAAGGAAGCCCACAGCGCTGCCGCCAAAGGCCCAGGTGGCAGAAGCAGGAAGAAACGGGAGTGTTCTGCCGTGATTCCCGGGACAGGCCGTCCCATCGGGGGCGGAGCTCGGACGGCCGCGGGTCCGAGCTGACCACGCAAAGGCAAGTCACAGCGAACTCAGGGTGCTGGTAGCGAGCACTGGGCAGCCCGCACCGGACCGAGGAGTGTGGGAACGATCCCTGTCAGTATTAAGAGTCCCCGCGTCCCATTCTAGGTGCTCATGGCTGGGGCGCCGTGAAACCAGTCCCGTTCTCCTGTGTTAGAGGTGAGAGAAGGGAGGCCCCCTGAGGTCCCAGAAATGCAAGTGGTTCTTGATGCGGCAGCGATTTAGACACCTCTGTGCTGTCCAGTCCTCCTTTCCAGCCTTCTGCTTTGCCGATAATATAACACAAGCTGGAGTTTTTAAAGCATGAACTGTGCGCCGAGGGTCCCCTTGCTGTGAACTCTGGTCCCTGCAGGGCTGTTGTGCAGTTAAGTATTCGCATGGCCATTCTACCCGCGAGGACACACAGCAGAGAGCCAGCCAGGCTGCCCCTGCGCTCGGCCGGGTGCCTCCTCCCGGGGAGGGGTTGCGTTGGTTCCTCCTCACCGTCTCTTCCTGCTCTAATTACGGAAGTTGTGTGAAGCAGGAGAAATATGTCGGGCACGGTGGCACATACCTATAATCCCAGCACTCCAGGAGGCTGAGGCAGGAGGGTGACAAGTTTGAGCCCCACTTGGGCAACTTAACAATGTAGCAAGAACCTGCCTGAATATAAGGCCTGGGCTCCCATCCCCGTTACTGGGGGAGGAAGGGAGTGAGAGAAGTCAGAACAATCCAGGCCCTTCTCTGGAGGGTCCCCAGTTTTGTGTCTGTTCTTTTTCACCTGCTATTTCCTGGCCCCAGCCCTGCCCCAGTGCCCTGCCCCCCACTGCTGTTCCAGGGCTCCCGGGCTTCCGGTGCGAGGCAGCTCCGCAGCAGGCCCTGCCCTGCAGTCTGCTTTCTCACTGCTGTGCCTGGCCGCTTACAGTACCTGTTTCCTCGGGTGCTCCCTCTGCTCGCGGTCCCCAGTTTGCTGCCTCATCCACAGCCCGGTCACAGCCCCTCGGCGGGACTGAGTGTCGGGAGCTAGCCCTCCTGGGCCAGGACCAGCTCTCCCTGGGACACTTCACGGAGGCCTTCCTCCCTGGGGGACGAGTTGGGGCAGGCAGCCTGAGGACTTTTCCCCTTGGGGGACTTCAGTCTGGCCCTGCAGGGTTCTGATAACATCAGTTTGCAAGCGCTTGGGTCCTGTCCTTTGCTTCCAGAGTAGTTATTGACCCCTTTGCCAATTCGGTTGCCAGGTATTGCCTGCCAAGGGATTTGAGAGAGATCTACCTTTACCACGGTGTAAAAGCGCTCCCTCTACACAACAGGGAGTGTCTGATACCGGGCTTCTCAGCCGGCCCTTGCAAAACAGAGGATGTGTTCCAAGGGTCCTGTGCGGGCACCATTAGCCCCTGCGCAGAGGAGCAGCTGGGCTCGCCCCAAGTGTTAAGGCTTGCCTTGGCGCCCCCACTGGAGCCCTGGGAGTCCAGAGCAGGGAGGGGAGTGGTGAGGAGCGCTGGAGGATGTGAGTGTGGGTCACCGCCCCCCCACTCCTGACCCCTCTTCCCTGTCCAGGAGACCCTGGTGAACCTCGCAGGGCTCTTGTTCAGCCTCGTGATGCTTCCTCTGGTGTCCAGCTGCTCGGGGTAAGCGGGGAACAGGGCGGGGGGGGGGGGAGGTCCCCTGCCAGGCCTCTCCCCCAGGCCACCTCACTCTCTTGCCTCAGCCTCAGCTTGGGATGTTTCTTCCTCCTCACTGCCCTCCACATCTATGCCAACTACCGGGCGGTCCGTGCCCTCGTCATGGAGACCCTGAATGAGAACCGGCTCCAGCTGATCTTGAAGCACTTTCTGCAGAGCGGGGAGGTACTTGACACAGCTTCAGCCAATCAGATGGAGCCACTTTGGACAGGTGACCCCCAAGCCCTCTGTCTGGAGTCCTGTGTCTCCCAGCCTCTTCCATGTCCAAGTGTCCTGACCCCTGCTCCCCACAGGTTTTTGGCCGTCTCTGTCTCTGTCACTAGGGGTTCCTTTACACCGCTTGGTCTCCAGGTGAGTGGCCCGGTGTCTCCCACACACCACTCTGCTTCCCACACTTGCCAAATGTGCTTCTTGCTCTGGTACATGCTGGCTTCGCTGACCAGGGCCCACTTCTCTGTTCTGGGTTCTTCATTTCCTCTAAACAGATTGAGGCCAGCATGAGAGTCTGAGGGCAGCAGTGTGTGTTACAGAGTAGGTAGAAGAGATGTGCTTGCTGAGCATGGTGGCACACGCCTGTAATCCCAGCATTTGGGAGGCTGAGGCAGGAGGATTGCTATGAGGTCAAGGCTAGCCTGGGATACATAAGTGAGTTCAAGGCCAGCCTGCATTGCATAGCGAGACCCTGTCCAAAACAAAACGAAACAAAACAAAAACTGGATAGATAGATGGATGGGTGGATGGATGGATGCAGGAGGGACGGTGCCTGAGAATGGGAGACTGGATACGTGGGGAAAGGAGGGGCGGGCGTGGACGTGGACAGGTGGGGCTGACCGTTTGCCCAGGTGGGGGCTGCTGCCTCGGCTTCCCCCACCCTCCCCACCACCTCCTCCCCACCAGTGTCTCCGAGCTGCAGCAGCTGGTTGAGGGGCACCGAGAACCCTATCTGCTCTGCTGGAACCAGTCACGAAGTGAGTGTCCCACGTTCTTCCAGCCTTGGACTTGGGCCCCCGGGGTCAGCCCAGCCCACTGCAGTTCAGCGCTTGGCAGTGGGCTCTGCAGACTAAAGCTGACATGTCCCTGTCATGGGGTGCGCCTCTGTGGGAGTCACTTTAGCTCTGCTGCCTTATGACAGTGGTGTTTGTCTGTGGCTGGAGGGAGGTGGTTGTGTAAAGGCACTGTGTGTATTGCCACAGGCTCAGGGATGGTGCCCTTTGGCCGACCCCGGGGTCGCATTCTCTCCAACTCCCCTCTTGGCAAAACCGCGCTTGGCGACTGCTGGTCTGCTTGTGGGGTTAACTCTCGCTGGCGCCCCTCAGCGAGTGCTGTGAGGCTGTATTTGAGCACTGCACGTGTCAGTTTGGCCAGAGCACGGCGAAGCAACGGGCAGAGTTGGGGAAAGGGCCCTGGATGCCCAGCGGGGCCTCTGGGGGAACAGAATTGAGGGTGTGTAGAGAGGTAACCCTTCCCTGATAGCCTGCCTTCCCCTGGGGCTCTGCAGACCAGGTGCAGGTAGTTTTGAGCCAGACGGCAGGCCCAGAAACTGTCCTAAAGGCTGCCACTCACGCGTTGCTGCTGGGAGCCCTGCGGGAAGATGGGCCCCTTCCAAGAGAGCTGGAGGAACTGAGGGACCAGTTATGGGCAGGTAAGAGCCTCGTGGTCTAGACTGCGGGGTCTCGGAGTGGGGGTGAGGAGGACAGGACTGTGCCCACGAAGCACATGCGAGCTTCTGGTTGTGCACCCGCCTCAGGTCCTGGGAAAGATAGCTGGGCCATCGTCAGGGAGACGTATGGAGTGCTGGACAAGCTGTTCCCAAAGTTTTTGGAAGGTAATTCAGGTCCCGTGTCTTCTTATTCCCTGGGCCTCCTCTTCTCACCCCATGCTTTCCCCTGGGACATAAACGACCAGGCTTCTCGCTGTTACCGTAAATCTAGGGCTCAGTTTCCCCATCTGGGGAGTGGGGAAGTTTGGGTGGCCTCTGAGGCTGTGTTGGCGTCCACAGTCAGCGTAATCCTGTTGGCCTGTAAGAAAGGGGCGGGGCTAGGGCTGATTTATGGATAATGACCTTTTATTTAGAGCTTACTCTGCCTCTTTTCTACATGTCATTTCTGAAATTTTGGCTGCAGTCAAACGAGAGTTCAGTCTAAAGTAACCCCGGAGATCCCCCAGGCAGCATACAAGGACTGTACCTGGTCTGCGTCTCACCCTAGCCCTGCCCCTCGGGGGCATCCCTGCCCCCTCCCCAGTGTCACCCGTGCCCTCTCCCCAGGACTGCAGGCCACCGGCTGGCAGACGGAGAAGCACCAGCTCGAGGTGGATGAGTGGAGAGCTACGTGGCCTCTATCTCCGGAAAAGAAGGACGTGTGAGCAGCTCAGGTGGGGCCCAGGACAGGAGCCTGGCGTGTAGGCCACAGCGGACACGGGAAGAATGACTTTATTTATGCTTAGGCGCACGGCCGCAGCAGGTTAGCCAGGGCCTCCGAGGAAACGACTGCTGGCCAGGTGCACTGGGCCCCCGGCAGAGCGGAAGCAGAACGGAGGAGAACCAGGCCCTTCCCGCCCTGGCCCATTCTCCTTTTCCAAGGACCGCTGCAGGCTCCCCTCCCCCACTACTGCGAGGCCGACCCAGCTCCATTGTGGCTTCGGTGTCCAGCGCATTTGCCTTTATGCATAGAAGCCCCAGAGGAACGCAGCCACCGCCATCATGAGCAGGGCGTTGAGGTTGACCACGCGGGCCCAGCGTGGGTCCTCGCTGATGTCCTCCAGTCTCCGGGCTCTCGCAGCCGCCGCTTCCCCAGTCGGGGGTGGGGGGCTGCCTGCCCGGCCCCTGCTCATGCCACAGAACCACAGTAGGCACCGGCGGAGCGGGCCTGGGGCCGCGGCCCGGGGCTCTGGGAGAAATGGAGGCCTTGCGGTTAGGCGGCAGGAAGTTGGCTTGCCAGGTCCAGCCCCTCGGGCAGTTCCTCACCCTCCATCTCCATCGCGTGTTCCGGCAGCCCGTTCTGCACCGGGCAGGGTGTGGGGGCTGCCAGGTCCTCAGCATCCAGGTCCTCCCGCTCCTCCCTGCTGTGCCGGAGACTGAAAACCAGCCGGTGGAGCTGGGCAGGGGTGGAAGCAGGGCGGAAGTGGGATCCGGCTCTCTCCGCCTCTCCCGCCCGCTGACGGTCTGCCTAGCCCGAGCTCAGCCCGGGAACCCCCACACACCTGCCCTTTGCCCTCCGGCGGAACCCCAAGCTCCTCAGCTGCATAGTCAAAGCTGCCAGCCCTGCTCACCCAAGCCTCATCACCGCAAGTGACCTGTCCACACTCGCAGCTGTAGCTTCCCGGGTCTGCTCGCTGTGTCCGTGCCTGTGAGGTTTGCCCAGCCACTGCCGTGGAGCCCTGCCGCCGCTCCCAGCACAGTTCTTTACCTTGTCCCTGCCACCCGCTGCGCCCGGAGCCCTGGCCCTGGGGCGGCGCACAGCCAGCCCCTCTGGGCTTCCGAGGCGATGCTGTGCTCCTCCCAGCCTGTCTCGTGTTTTGTACCCCAAAGTGCGGGCTTTGGGGAGCTTTAATCTGCCAAAGTGTTCAGCTCTACTCCCCTCAGCCACTTCAAATAAATGTCTACGTGAAAAAGCTGTGCTTGCTCTGTACGTGCAGCTTTGCCCTGGACCCCCGCACCCGCCCCTCGACCTCAGTGTAGAAATTCCGATCTTCCCCGCTGAATGGAGATGGGTCCGCACAGCACCCGTCCCGTCCTGTCTGGGACGCTGCCACTCACATGCTTGCGTGGGATGGGCGCAGTGCACAGGGAGACGGCGAGCGTGAGGAGGCCCGAGCAGAGGAAGAGCACAATGGCGAAGTAGAGGTAGTGCACGCGGCAGATGAGCGCCGGGCACGCCGAGGGCCGCACGCAGCTGCCCGTGCCGAAGGAGAACTCGGGAATGAGGCGCGCCAGGCCCACGAGCAGGCCCCCAATCAGCCCCCAGAAGGCGCCCTGCGGGGGAACCGCCTTAGCCTCGAGATGCCAGGCGCCACCCCCAGCCCACAGGGACACAGGCCGCTCACCTGCTCGTTAACGCGGGGCACAAAGAGTGCAAGCACGAAGACCGCGGACACAGGGGGCGCCAGGTAGCTGGACACCGACTGGATGTAATCAAAAAGCTGCCCGCCCTGTGCGGCCTGCACTATTGGCAGCCAGGCCACCGACACCGCCACAATGAACACCACCCAGAGCCTGCAGTTGGGGGCCATCGGGTGATTTCAGCCAGGACGCGCCTGTCCTGGAATCCTCCATGCCCCAACCCCAGGCTGGTTTGTGAGACAGGCGGCGGGGAAGCCTAAGCCCACCGTCCAACCAGCAGCAGCTCCCTGTCGCCCGCATGAGGCCGCAGGCGAGTGTAGATGTCCATGGTGAACAGCGTGCTGCTGCTGTTAAAGATGGAGGCCAGTGAGGACATGAGCGCGGCCAGCATGACGGCCAGCATGAGTCCACGCAGACCTGTAGCCAAACCCGAGCTGTAAAAGCAGGGACGCCCCTCCACAGTGGCAGTGTCCCAGGTCCCTGCTCGCATGGGCAGGGCACAACCCGCCAGCCGGCCCTCACCATTGGGCATGAGCTTCACCACGAGCCGTGGGTAGGCAATGTTGGAGCAGCCCACCTCCGTGCCACACACGCGCTTACACACCTCGGGCACCACGCAGGCCACTTCGTCTGCAAGAGAGTGGGTAGGGTAGAGCCCGCCCTGGGACCGAGGCCTAGTGGAGACTGGGAATCCTGGCAGGGGAGAGCTGGGACCTCTGGTCGGAGGTGGGGCTTGGTGACCAGCTTCTCAGCCTGAGGAAGGTGCAGGAAGGAGGAGCTGGGCGCTGAGGTCCCTACAGTGGAAAGGGGCGGGGTGCAGCCCGGGCCTTGGGCAGGGCAGCGACGCGGACATTACCTGGGTAGAGGACCCGGCTGATCATGCCAGGCATGACCATGAGGAACATGGGCATCAGCTTCAGGTATCCGCATAGGATGCAGCCCGCCTTGATGTGAGTCAGGTTCTTCCCAGCCAGGCAGCGCTGCACTATGACCTGTGACAAGACGCGCTCACCTGCCTGGGTGTGATCCCCGGACACCGGCCCCTGGCCTGCCTCAGGCTGCCGGCCCTCCCTCCAGCCCTGGCTCAGCAGTTTCCTGGCGTGCTGCCCCACCCCTCACCTGGTCACTGCACCAGTACCAGCCAGAGACGATGGTGAGCCCCACCAGCAGCGCAGGCCACGGCAGGTCGCCTGTCACAGGGTCCCGGAGCAGGTGGTAGGAGTCAGGCCGAGGTCGATAGCAGGAGCTGGAGACGTTGCCCACAGCTGGGTCCGAAGACACTGTCAGTGAGGTCACCGCTCCCAGGTACTTGTCAAAGAGACCCGAATACCCTCCCACCTCGTGGAAGGCTGTTGGGAAAGGCAGACACAAAGGCTCTCCCCAGGGTCCACGTGCCAGAGATGTTGATGCCCCTGCTTCCCCGCCCGTGTCCCCCCATTGGCTGAGCCCTGTACCATAACCCATGAGGATGAGGGCGCCCCCAAGGATGACGAAGGTCTGCACAGTGTCCGTGTACATCAGCGCTGCCAGTCCTCCTGCAACAGCTCTGGGTCAGTGCAGGCAGACAGCCCAGCCCCCGACCCCTAGCACAGAAGGGGCTTCCTAAGGACTTGGGAAAAGTAGCTCTTTCTAGAGAACAAATTTCAGAACCATGGGCCAACTTCTGCACTGCAGCACCAGGAAGTAGAGCCTGGTGAGCAGAGTGTGGCCTGAGTTTTAGGTTCCACTGAGGCCTCCTTGGCCAGGCACCCACATGCAGGATCCCCTCTCTAGACTCCCTCTAAGAGGTCCCAGTTTCCTCATCTAAATGGTAGGAGGGGTGACTCTCACCCCCCCTATCCCAGTGACGACACCAGACCCCAGTACTCTGCTCCACTCTGCATCCGACCTCAGGCCCCACCCTGGAGCCCTCAGAGCTGCGCTGGCTTTGGACAGAGAGATCTTGAAGACTAACCAAATCCACTCACAGGCGTTTAAGAAGGGTAAGATCAGCCAGGCGTGGTGGCGCATGCCTATAAGTGCAGCACTTGGGAGGTTGAGACAGGAGGATCGCTGTGAGTTTGAGGCCAGCCTGGGCCACATAGTAAATTCAAGGCCAGCCTGATCTATGTCATGAGACCCTGCCTCAAAAGGTGGTGTGAGGAGTAGGGTGCAAAATCTTCACGTTTCCCCAGGCCCCATTCAAGCCCCCAACCAGCTTGGCACTGGAACTTCCAGTCCAAATCTGTAGGTCAGTGGGAAGAGAGTTTGGCCCCCAGGAATTCTCCTGTTCTTTCTCCTCCCCGGACCGTATCACATTTCCAGGTCTCTCCGTCCCCCTTTCTTCTAGCTGCTCCCTGAAACCCCAGCCACAGCTCCCAACGCATGTTCCGGGCCAGCTCCCCTCCTAGGCTTCTGCTGAAGCCACCTGTCACCGTATAAACCATGGTGATGCCCAGGAGCGCGATAACGGAGGCGTAGATGTTCCAGCCCAGAGCCTGCTGAATGAACACGGCCCCGGAGAACATGTCCACCTTGTGGGAAGAGCAAGCACACAGGTCAGTGACCACGCTCTCCTCCGGCTCAATCCACAGTCCTGGGTGGCCACACTTCAAAGGGTCCCTCATTTCTTAACAGCCTGGTTGCATCTACTGTGGCCCTGGCCCTGTGTCCTATTCTTCCCAGGCCCTGCCTCCACCAGGGTACACCAGGGTTTCCCCTGCGCCCCACGCCCAGCTCCCCCGGCTTTGTTGGGCGGCCACGCCCCTTCTAGGAGCCAGGCCTGCCGCCCGCGCATGCGCACCGAGATCTTGGTGAAGATGTACAGGAAAAGCGAGAGCACGGACAGGTAGAGGCGGATGCGACGGCCACCGAAGCGTTTGCGCAGGTACTGCGGCATGGTGATGACCCCGGCGGTCAGGTACACCGGAGTGAAGAGCCAGCCCAGCAGCAACACCACGAACAGCGCCTGTGGGCACAGCGTGACCGCGGAACCCGTGACTCCGGGCCCGTCCTTGTGTCGTCGCCCCCGAGGAGCTGAGAGACCTTCTTCTCCTGAACGGGCCAACTGCGGCAAGCGGGCCTGGGAAAGCGCGCACCAAGGCTCCCGGAGCACAACTGCCAGAGGATCCCGAGCCGTGGGCAGGAAGCCCCAGAGTCTTCGCGGCTTCCTGGGCCCTTAGCTGGAGCCCTCAGCCCGGCCAGGCTCTCGCAAGAAGGTCCCTTGCAGCCTTCACACTGACCCCGGTGTCTGCCAGGCAGGGCTCCCCCAACTCTGCTGCACTCTCCCAGCCCTGTGTCCATCAGGGCTCTGCTCAGAGCCTTCCTCCTCCAGGAAGCCCCACGCGCAGAGCCCTCTGTTTGCAACCCTCCAGGATGCTCCTCAACCCAGACCTTTGCTCCTCTTCAGCTTCTGCAAAAGGCTTTAATTTGGCCCAGAGAGCCTCACAGACTGCAACTCCAGAGGGTGTTTCCATCTTTGAACTGCTCGCCCCACTTCAGGAGGGAGTATTGCACTGCCCAAGGGAGGGCCCACTTCCAGCTCATGCCACAAATCAGGACCAGGACCTGCCCCCGCCCTGAACCAGGCCATCTCCTGCCTCCTCCTGACCCCAGGCTGCACGCGTGATGCCCATCCCCCCACCCTCCCCCACAATTGGGACATCCCGCCTCCTCGTATTCCATCCACCAGCCCACCCCGCCAGGAGCTTCCCCAGCTCCGGGTTCTTTCAGAGATTCCCTGAGGAAAGGGCCCTTACATTCCACTCAAACCCGGCCACGGCCAAGCCGCTCGCAGCACCCGTCCCTGCAAGGCCCACAAAGTGGCCGCTGCCGATGTTGCTGGCAAAGAGAGAGGCTCCAACCTGGGTGGCCAAAGGTGGGGGTGAGCCAGGCTCCCTCTCCGGGGCCCCTCCTGTTAATCAGCCCGGCCACTCTCACCGGCCACCAGATCATGCTTCGTCCGGCCAGGAAGTAGCCCCCAACGGTGCCCCTGTTGGTTTTGCACAGAGACTGGCGGACAGAAGTGGGGGAGACGTGGGTTTAGGGGCACATCCTGGACTTCATTAGCCTCCTCAACACATTCCTGAGCCTTCTTGCCAGCTGAAGATTAACCAGCACTCAACTCCCCTGATTGTTCATGCCCCCACCCCCAACCTCCTCCTAGACATGCAGAGCCACCCAGACCCCCATCCCAGTGCCTGGCTACTCAAGCCTGATTCGGCCTGACTTTCCAGGGGCCTTGGATGTGGACTACTGTTCAGCCACATGTGGACAGGGGAATAGAGAGCGCATTTATAATGCCCAGCTTGATTAAAACCCAAGGACCCCCTCCACTAGCACCAAAGGTTTCGGGGAAACAAGAAATGCATGTTGACTGGGCTTCTCTGAGCCTTCAAAAGATTTGCTCACCTCCAGGCTATGGGTTTTCCCTTCCCACATCCAGGCATCCTTCCCCCATTAATGTCTGGGGTCTCCCTAAAAGCTTTCCCCTGGCCTCAGAAGCCCATTCGCCGACAAGAGCCTGCAACTTCTCACCCACAAGCCAACACCAATGACCAGCAGGAAGTAAGCAGCGATGACCAGGATGTCAGCTGGATTGTCGATTAGGACTCTCTGGTTGCCCAGCGCTGGTTCAGAGCCTGCCTCTGTGTGTTCCTCCATTCTGCCTAGGATCTACCCATCAAGGGACCAGTCCCTGGACTCCCCCAGGAGACGGATTAATGGTTACCTCAGGGGCAGTGAGCCGACAAGTCCCCCAGGTCTCGTCACCCCTCCCCAGCTTTATTTAGCTGAATCAGGTCATATCAAGGCCGAAGGCTGGTACTGGGGAGCTGCACCCTTTCAAGTGCTTCTCCTTCCTGCGTCCTGGCATTCACCCGCGCCCCAGTGTCCAGGCTTAAAACCACCTCTTCCACCCCCTAAAAGATCTGTCCCCTTCTGAGCTCTTTGGTGAAAGGGGAGGGGACTAATGGACGGAGGAACAGAGGAAGGGAAGAATATGAAAAAAGGGTTGAGATGTGTTACACACGGGTATCAACTCCTCAGTGTAATCTTGTGCACTGCACACATGTACTCAAAAATTAAAATCTATGCCTTTCACCCTTGACCGAGGGAGCCTGTCTGAGCCCCCAGGTTCTGTTAATCCAAAGAGATGAGTTTTCAAGCTGCTCAGAAATCCTCCACAGCACTCCAAGTACTCAAGCAGAACTACAGCTCCTTAGCCTGATTCCCAGGCCTTACTTGCCTGACTCCTGCCACCGGGCCCACTTGCTTCTCCCCACCAAACCAAGGGTAAACCTCTTCGCCCTTACCACTGTGCCCTGCCCAACCCGGATTCAAATTCATATTCTCTGTGTCTCTCTGCCCCTCCTTTCCCTCCCTTCCTCCCTCCCTCTCACATCTGGAAATCTCCATACCCCCAAACCTTTACATGTGGTGTCTTCTGCTTAGAGCACTACCCTGTCTCCTAAATGGCCAACTCCTTGTTCTTTGGTACCTAGCTTATAAAGTCTTCTCAAAGACCTTGCTGACTTTTTGATACAGTTCTGAGCACACCGTGTCGTCCTTATCAGGATCCAAGTCTGTTTCCCCATCAGACAACAGACCCTTCATGAGCAAAGATTCTTGATTCTCCCTGAAGCCCTACTGCTCGGCACAGGGCTGGGTACAAGAAAGGGTGGTGAGTATCTGCACATCTGCCTGGTCTGGAACTGACCAGACATGGATGCCAGGAAATGGCTGAGGGGGACTCTTGTTTGTTCACAGAGGCTGCAGTAATCCTTGAAATGGGAAACAGAAAAATTGCTATGTTACTCTGGCCCACTTACCGAGTCACTCAAAAAGCTGCTAGTTTCAAGTAAGGCTGTGTAACAGCTCCAGGCTGCTGTGCAGGCTGCGCTGCCCCTGGGGCCACATGATCCAGCAGGTCCCAGGGCACGAGAAGTGGCCGTGGCAGGTGAAGACGCTCTTTGCAGTTTCCGGCAGGCCGCAGAGGCGAATCACAGCGGAGCCCTATAGGGCTTCACAGCAAGGCTCTGCCGTCATCTGCAGACAACTCCTCTCGCTTTGAAAAGCAGCGCCTGGCGCACACCTGTAATCCTAGTACTTGGGAGGCTGAGGCAGGAGAACTGTTGCTAGTTTGAGACCAGCCTGAGCTACAAAGTGAGCTCAAGGCCGGCCTGAACTGCACAGCGAGACTTGTCTCAAAAAGACCAAAAAAGAAAAGAAAAGCAGAGCCTGACTTGCTTCTGGGCCTTAGTGGAAACTGAATGTTTGACCAGAGGACACCAGGTTACCGCATCACCTGAGCTGCCCATCACGAGCTGGGTGTTATCTGACCCCAAGGCATAAAGCTGGACATGCACAGCAAGTGAGCAGAAGGAGCACAGACGTGACTGAGCAGGGCAGGTCCAGAGGGCACCAGTAAGTCACATGAAGCAGTTGCCTAGATGCCCCCAGCTCCCGCCCCTGCTGTTTTTCCTTCTGTCCCCCAGTGTGCACCTGTGGCCTCCCAAGGTGCACTGTGTGGCCCGCTGACCGAGGAACAGAAGGCCAGGGCCTGGTTTACGGATGGCTTTGCACGCTGTGCAGGCACCACTCGCAAGTGGGCAGCTGCAGCCTTATAGCCCCTGTCCGGGACATCCCCGAAGCACAGTGGTGAAGGGACCTCCTCACAGCGGGCAGAACTTTGGTCAGGGCCTTGGCCATCCATTTGGCTTGGAAGAAAAACTAGTCAGATGTGCAAGTATGTGCTGATTTATAGCCAGTGAGCTGGCTGGACGGCCAGGAACTTGGAAGAAGCATGAACTGCAAGAAGTATGTGGGTAGGCTTCTCCACATGGGCAGAGCATGTGAAAATACGTGTGCCCCCTATAAATGCTCACCAGAAGGAGAGCTGGAATAATCGAGCGGACAATCACAGGACAGGACGGTTCTGTGGGTAGTAGTCGGTCTTTTTCTTCAGCCACCCATCATTGCCCGGTGGACTCAGAGCAGAGTACCCTGGTGGCAGGGATGGAGTTTATGCACAGACTCAGCGACCTGGACTGCCACTCACCAAGGTTGATCTGGCTATAGCCACTGCTGAATGCCCAATATGCTAACTGCAGAGACCAGTATTGAGTCCCAGATAGGACACCATTTTCCAGGGCAATCAGCCTGCCACCTGGTGGCAAGTTGATTCTATTGGCTCACTTACATCATGGAAAGGACCACACTTTGTCCTTCTGGGCGCAGACACCCGCAGAATTCCTTATCTACCATCACGGGGCTCCCCACAGCACTGCCTCTGACCAAGGAACATATTTTATGGCCAAAGAAGTGAGCCAGTGATCTCATGCGCATGGAATTGATTAGTCTTACGTTGTTCCTCAGCATGCTCAGGCGGCTGGATTGACAGAAAGGTGGACTAGTCTTTCAAGGACACAGTTACAGTGCCAGCTAGGTAGCAATAGCTTGCAGGACTGGGACAAGGTTCTTCAAAGGGCTGTATGTGCTTTGAATCAGCATCCACTCTATGCTACTGTGTCTCCCATAGCCAGGAATCAAGGAATGGAAGTGCGAATGGTACCTGTCATGGTTTGTGTCAGGACGTCCCCCCAAAGCCTCATGCACTCATGGGGCTTCTGGGGTTTTTATTGATCCATGGTCCAGTGTTGGGATCATGGATGTGAGTGCTACACCCGCCCCGGGGTGGGTAGTTTGCATACAATATAAGAGAAGGAAAGAGGCTGTTATCTGCCACTCCTTCCCTTTTGCTCTGGCTGCCTTTGCTGTTTTTTGCCACCATGAACTGTTGCCCTCTGCCATGTGCCACCTTGCCTTGGAGCCAGCCAAGCATGGACTGAAACCTCCACAAACTGTGAGCTAAATAAGCCCATCCTGCGTTAATTCTGGGCATCAGGTAGTTTGTCTCGGCAATGAGAGAAAAGTAACTGAGACAGTACTATTCACCATTACTGCCAGTGATCCACTAGAAAAGTGTTTGCTTCCTGTTCTTATGTTCTACGGGCCTAAGAGTTTTAGTTCAGAGGAAGGGAGATTTGTACCAGGAAACACAACAATGATACCTCTGAACTGGAAGCTAAGACTTCCCCTGGTCATTTTGGTCTCCTCATACTTGTGAGTAAACTAGCTAAGAAGGGAGCTATGGTGCTGGCAGGGGTGATTGACCCAGACTATCAAGAGGAAATTGGACTATTTACTCCATAATGGAGGAAAGTGGAAATATATATGGAGCATAGAAATCCCTCAGAGTATCTCCTAGTAATACTCTGTCCTCTTCAATGGGAAACTACAACAACCCAACCCAGTCAGGATGACAAATAATCCAGAACCTTCATGAGTGAAGGTATGGGTCATCCTGCCTGGAAAAGAACTGAGAGCTGCTGAGGTGCTTGTGAAAACCGAGGGAAAATAGCACAGGTTGTGTAGAAAAAGTATATATAATTTGTTCCTTCAGTGAACCCTAACTGATGCAAATACTTTAGGGGAATATGAAGAGTTTTATTTAAGGAGTGCCTTAATGTAGATTCCTTTAAAAGCAAACCTTAGTTGGGCATGGTGGTGCACACCTGTAATCCCAGCACTTGGGAGGCTGAGGCAGAAGGATCTTGGCATGTTCGAGGCCAGCTTGGGCTACACAGGGAGACCCTGTTTCAAGAAAACAAAACAAGTAAACAAAATGTAAAAGCAAACCCTGAGATGAGACTATAAATCCAGAAACTAAACATAGTCATGGCAAGAGGAGAAGAAAATTAAGTGCTTACTGCAAGTACATAAGGAGCTGGAGAGGGAGGAATGGGGTGGGAAGATTCAGTGGCGCCCCAGCTTGAGTTTCTGTGCTGGCATTACCACTGTCTATGCAGTCACACACGGGTCTCCACGCTGTCCACCTCAGTGCATACTTGAAGTACACTCATCCCTTGGCATCATGGGTTATTGCGTCCGAAGCTCTGGGCAGATAGCAGAATCTAAGGCTGCTCAACTCCCTTATATAAAATGGTATAGAATTTGCATATGACTTATACACATCCTCCCACATAGTTTATCTCTAGATTACTTAGTAAACACTATGGAAATAGTTGTTATACCATACTGCATAACGAATAATGACAAGAAAAAGTCAAAATATGTTCAGTACAGAAAGAATTGTTTTGCTGAAATGTGTTCAATCCACAAATAGAAAATCTAGGGACAGAAAGGCAGATTGTACTTTACAGGGGGAGTGATCCTCGTGTGGTGGACGGACAGCTGGGGGTCAGCTTGTAACTCCCAGCTGAAGTGAACCAGCGTGGTGCTGGGTGTGGGAGGCCCAGTTGGGGACTGTTGCCAGCAGCGTGAGAGGCAGAACTGGAGAAGAAAGAAGCTGTTGGGAGCTGAGAGAGGCTGTTGGGAGCTGGTGGAGGCTGTAAGGAGCTGTTGGTTCTGTTGGAGGAGCTCGTCACGCTGGCTTTCCTGATGAACTCGGCTCTTTTCATCCTCCAAGGAGCTTGGACCTCGTTGGCACTGAGAATGGCCCTGGTCATTTTGGGGGAGCTCTGGTGCTCACTCTGAGCGTTGCTTCCTGGCTCCGGAGGGGAAGATGGTGCACTCCTCAGTCTCCTGGAGAAGCTTGCTGCGTTGGCTTCCCTGATGGGAACTCGGCTTTCTTCATCATAAGAGGAGCTTGGGAACTTGCTGTTGCTAAGGATGGCTGTATTTTCAGGGGGGCTTTGGTTCTTACTTTGAGTGTCACTACCTGGCTCCTGTGCAGATCCCTCATCCTGCTAACACAGATCCTTCATCCCTCTAGCACAGACTTTCTAGCTTCCACCACTGAGCTTTGGACCTTCCCGGTGAAGATAAGTGAAACAGGCCTGCATGAGACATTGTTGTGGGCTCTGGGCCTCCAGGTGGACTGACGGGGGGGCATTGCCATGGGCTCTAGGTCTTCAGCTAGACTCATACAGGACATTATTATGGGATCCAGGTCCTCAGCTGAATTCTTTGGTCTTTTGTGTGTGGACAGATTTCCCACACTTTCTGTTTGTATATGATTCTTTAGGTGGCTATTATAAATAGTCCTAATGAAATATGTGTCCTGTATTGTATTGTTCCCCTCTCAAAACCCCAAGCTATGATACCTGCTGGTAAGGGCTTTGAAGGCATGGGGACATGAGACAGAAAGGGGAAAGGCCAGTAGATGGTGCACTAACCACCGTGAGCAGTCAGAACTCAACCCCAGAGTGAGGCTACCTGAGATTCTGGGCATGACACACCTGAGAATTCAAACATAAGGGATGGAGAGCTGGGTATTTGTTTACCAGTTCTGTCTCCTGGGAGAAAGTCTTGGAAACTCACGTACACGCACACACATGCATTACGGGCCTAGCCAGTACCTGGTGCACGTTTTCTCCTGAGTCCCCCAAACAAGAAGGTTGCAGAGTATGGGTGTCTGGGAACTAACTGTCTGCCCGACACTGGAGTTGGGCCAAGTGGATACAGCAGGGCACCCACAGTGCCCGCTTCATGGTGTGAGTTTAAAGAGAAATCCAAAGGCATGTATCACACGACATGTTTGCGTCATGTACACTTAAAATCTATATGCCTTCACCACAGCCTAAAAGGCCCGTCATGGTGTAACATCTGCTTTTCCTTTGACCTCATCTCCTACTACTGTCTTCGTAGTTCATTCTGATCGAGCCACGTTGGCCTTCTTTTCTTTCTTCCAATGTACCAAGCTCTTTCCCACCTCTTGGCCTTTGTCCTTGCTGTTTCTTCTGCATGGAATGCTTTTTTGAGGCTCTTTGCCTGGCAGACTCTTTCTCAATTTCTAAGTCTCAGCCTAAACATTCCGTTTGCACAGAGGCCTTCTCTGACTGCCCAGTTCCTTTCACATCTCTAAGTTAGTTCCCTGCTTCTTCCTTCTCACTCCCACTCCTGTCCTTCCTTTCTTGTTCTTTCTTTCATTAACATTTACCAAGCACTTACCCTATACTAGATACTGCCGTAGACATTGGATCGTTGGCAAAATAATCATGTTGCTTACTCTCAGGAGCTTTCACTCGTTTCAGAAGCAGATATGAACAAGCAACAAATGATACTTACCACGACCGTGATAAGTGCCACGGGGGAGCAAGGGAAGCTCCCTGGACGGACACTGCGGGGAGAGCCGACTCAGCTGCACAGCCCCCAAGGCCCTCTTCCTTCATCACACCATCGCTTGTGTGCACTTACTCACTCATCTCCTCTACTAGATTCTAGCTCCCCGAGGGCAGGAAAGATGTCTGGTTGGTTCCCCATTGTCCCCTCAGAGATTGGCCCAGTAAGTGCTCATAAACATTTGCAGAATGAATGAATCAAGATTGGAGATGGCCAGCTGCAGCATCCTTAAGAGGCAGAAGTAGTTACATGCCAAGGGATGGACAACATTCTCCAGGGAGGACATGTGGAAGGGAAAGAACAGAACTAGGAAGGGCCGGGGATATAGCTCAGTGGCACAAGTGCCTGCCTGGCAAGCACAAGGTCCCAGTACCAAAACAAAACAGAAAAGATGAACAGAACTGGGAAGATCCGGGCAGTGGAGCTGTGAAGAGGAAAGATGTGCAGGTCGGCCAAAGGCACAGGCAGGCTTCTTTGCTGCTTTCTCTTGCCCCTGGCTGCTGGCTCCTCTTGATTGGGCTGGAAGGGCCTTACCTGCAGCACCAAAGGCCCGTATAGTCTGGACACTGGAGTCCAAAACCCTTCCCTAGGGGAAGGGGTCTAAAGGAAAGGTTCTCTTGAAGTCTCCTCATACTTGGGAACCCAGAGGGGGCCTGAAAACCCCGAGCCTCACCCTAACCTGTCCTGACAGTCCAAGTGCCTCCTCTCCCTCAAAGTCTTCCTTGATTCCTGGTCTTGGTTAGAAGCCTCTCCCCAGCTCCAATAGCTCCCAGGGCTTCCCTCAGACCCTGCTAGCCACATCAGGTGCCATCCTCTGAGCCTTCATGCCCGTCACCAGGCTGGGGTTCTGCAGGGCAGGGCCTGTCTAGGCTCAGGCCTGGGTCAGGAAAGGCCTCAGAGACTGACTGACACCCAACAGGAATGTAAATAGTGACTGGACACACTGACTTCCCCGCCTTGACATGGATACGTCAGAATGGGAGATGGAAAGGGTGAGCCTTGGCCGTAGCTACATGAACATCACAGGTGATTTAACACGTGGGTCAGCACTAGTAAGAGGGAAGCTTGCTTTAGTTGCCAGATCCAGAGGCTGGGCATACCCTGGCACTTCTGGGTGGGATTTTTAAGGCAGGGCAGAATATTAAGCACTTATTTCAAGGCTGTAGGGAGTTAAAGGAGGAATGGAGGCAGGAAGGGTCAGGAGGTCCCCACTATGAGCTCTTGTCCTAGTTCCACCAATATCTGTACAATCCCATGCAAGTGGACATCCTATCCTGCTGATCCGGTTCACAAGTTGCCATCGGCCAGAGCAGAGGCTGTATTTCCTGTGATGGCCACTGGGCAGTGGCCTAGAGCCCACTTAGGACAGAGCTCGCATAGGGGCTGGGCAGCCCGAAGGCGAGGTTGCCCCGCGCAGAGCAGAGACACAGCACCCGTGAGGCGTGGAATGCGTGTTTATGTACGTAGAAAAAAGTGCACAGACCAGTGAGGGTCGGGGGACCTGCCCAGGCCTCTGATCAGCCGGCATGGCGAGGGTCCTCCGCCACGCGGGGACTCCCTCAAGGGTGGGGACAGAAGTGAAGGGCTCGCTCGGGATTTCTTCGATGTAAAACCCACTCTGTGGGCGTGTGGGTGTTGGAAGGACAGGGCCTTTTCTGAACTCCCCCTTCCCGGAACGTTGAGTACTTAGGGGCGGGGCTCCCCCATGGCGAGGGCCACACAAAGCACGGATGGGGCAGCCCGGAGCTCAGACCCAGAGCTTGGGGTCTGCAGGATTCTTTCTGGAAGGGCGGGGTCTTCGCGTGCGCGGCCAGGGGGTCAGCCGAAGAGTTTCATGAAGCAGGGCTGGCAGTAGGGCTTGCCAGCGCGCTCCTGGAAGGAGCCCTTGGTGAGCGGGCGCAAGCAGAAGGTGCAGGTGAAGTGATCCGGGTGGAAGCGGCGGCCCAGGGCCGACACGCAGCGCCCGGTCACGGGGAGGCCACACGTGGCGCACAGAGAACCGCGCCGGGCGTGGAAATGGTTCTCGCACAGCGGGCGTCCCTCGTGCTCGAAAAAGCTGCCTCCAGAGAAGGGCGCGAAGCATTCCTGAGCAAGGAGGTCGTGACAGAAAATCAGCGGACAAAGTCGGGAGCCGGTAACTGGAGTTAGCGGAGCAACACTCTTGGGAGCCACCACCTAGTCCACCGCACGGCGCCACCCCGCCCCTGCCCCACCAACCATTCCCAGGCCACTGTCCAGCCACAGCCCCGCCCCCGCTGACCATTCCTAGGCCGTCGCCCCGCCCCATCCCCGCCCCCACCGACCGTTCCCATGCCGCCGCCCCGCCCCCAGCCCCGTCCCCTGGGCTCCGCTCGCACAGCTGCGCACCCTGCAGACGAAGCAGTCCGGGTGCCAGAGCGCGCTGAGCGCCGAGATGTAGTTGTCCAGAATGGGGCCTTGGCAACCCTGGCAGCGCGGGGCGAACAGCTGCAGGAAGTCCCGGCGACAGTAGGGGCGGCCCTCACGCTCGTGGAAACCTAGGGGCGGGAGCCGAGTGGGCAGGACAAGGGACCCTAAGGGCGGGGGGGGGTGCGTGGGCGGGGGGGGGGACAGAGCGCACAGCCAGTGGAGGGACGCGGGTCCGCGCGAGAACGGAGGGCAGCGCAGGGAATGTGAACGCAGGGGCGGGAGGCGGCAACCAGAAGAGACCAGGCGAAAATCCAGGGCCCAGAACACAGGAGGCCAGAGGGGGCGGGGCAGAATGGCGAGCAGACCCCGGGCTTTTAAGGCGAGCGCGGAACTCTTACCTTCCTCTCCGAAGGGCTCCCCGCAGCTCACGCAGCAGAAATGCTCTGGGTGCCAGTGGGTGCCCAGGGCAGTGACCATCTTCTGCAGGCAAGGGGAAAAGACACTCAATGTGGTCCTCTGTCCCTTCTTCCCTCCTGCTCCCACTGGAACCTGGGTGACAGGAGACTGAGTAGGGGCAAGATCTACTTTTTTTTTTTTTTTTTTTTTGGCGGTACTCAGGACCCTGCACTTGCTAGGCAAGCGCTTATTCCACTGAGCTATATCCCCAGAGGGGCAAGATCTAACAGGGAATCTGGGGGTCACAGAGAGAGCTGAAAACAGTTGGGGGGTGAGCTGGGCGGGGATGGGGGACCTGTGTGGCCCTTGCTGCGGGGCCCCCGGGTGAGAGGCGAGGCTGCGGGCCCTGTTGTAACTTACATGTCGGATGGGCTGGTTGCAGAAGCCACAGCGTGGGGAGAAGCGCTCGAAGTAGCACTCGGGGCAAAAGGGGGCTCCGTCCTTCTCGAAGAAACTGCTGCCTGCCAGGGTCGTGGAGCAGCCACCACAGATGAAGTGCTCAGGGTGCCAGGCACGGCCCAGAGCGGTCACCACCTGCAAGTCGGGAGTGAGGCCAAATCAGGGCGGCACTGGGCCTGCGAAGTGCCCGGTGCGCTGAGGCGTACATGGCACCTTGCAAGTCTGAATAGAGATTCAGCCTAGGCCTTCCAGCTTTGCTCCAGGGCGAACATATCCCTGAGGCGCAGCAGGGACAGGGAGGGGGACCCACAATACATTTAGGGGGGATGAACAGGTTTTAATTTGTTTTTTAAATCTGAACCAAAAACAAGAAAATGATTTAACATAGGATATTAACACTTTAATCTTTATGCCCAAACAGGCCTTTTAAATTTTATTTTACCATTATTATTTATTTATTTACTTATTTTGGTCTTTTTGAGATAGGGTCTCACTATGCAGTTCAGTCTGGCCTTGAGCTCACTTTGTAGCCCAGGCTGGTCTTGAACTTGCAATGATCCTCCTGCCTCAGCCTCCCGAGTGCAGGGATGACAGGTGTGTGCCACCATGCCTGGCTGAGATGGAGATCTGAAAAGAATCTAGCACAGTATTCAGCACAGTCAGACCACAGTGCTAACAAGGCTGGAATTCTCACCTTGCAACTTGTTTCCTCACAAAATACAAATAGTGGGCTCATGGTGTGCCTCAGTGGTAGCATGTGCATAGCATGGGCTGGGCCCTAGTTCCATCCTCACCACCAAACGTGTTTTCATTTAAAAATCATGAAACATGAATAATAATATCCACTGAACTGAGTTACCTATTAAAAGAAAACAGGGGCTGGGAATATAGCTCAGTGGAATAAGCGCTTGCCTAGCAAGCACAGGGTCCTGAGTTCGATCCCCAGTACCGAAAAAAAAAAAAAAAAGAATTAAGACTTGGGGCTGGGGATATAGCTCAGTGGAATAAGCGCTTGCCTAGCAAGCGCAGGGTCCTGAGTTCCATCCCCAGTACCGCAAAAAACAACAAAAAAATAAATAAATAAATAAAAGAAAACAGCATACAGCTGGGCATAGTGGCCCACACATGGTGGCATGCACCATCCCAGCACTCAGGAGGCTGAGGCAGGAGGATCATTGCAAGTTCAAGGCCAGCCCGGGCTACAAAGTGAGTTCAAGGCCAGCTTGAATTGCATAGTGAGACCCTGTCTCAAAAAAGATTAAAAAGAAAAATAAAGAAAAGAAAAAAAACGCACAAAGCCTGGTTCTCAATACAGAGGGGTCCGTGGATACCCGCCCTCCTTTTTACTGGGCTCCACTTACTTGGCCAGCGATAGGTTTATTGCAGGAACCACAGAGGCCCTTGGCCTGGGTGGGGACACCACGGCGGCTGAGGTCAGACTGCAGCAGCCCCAGCATGGTGTCCAGGCTGCCCTTGCCACTCGGCCCTGGCGGGGGTGGGGACCCCTCGTCCGCGGAGCTCACTGCTGGAGTCTGCGCTGGCCCCGGGGGCGGAAGCTGCGGTGGAGAAGACGCTAGAGCTGAGTCAATGAGGCAGCAGCCAGGGAAGGGTCTCAGACGGGTGGAGGAGTCCCAAACTGACACTAGCTACACCCCGCACTCACATGGTTCTGCACGCGGAAGTCAGAGAGTGAGGCCATCAGTCTGTCCAGCTCCAGAGTGGCTGAGGTGGCTGAAGGCTTTGGGAGGCCAGGAGAGGAGCTGGAAGGACTGCAGAGAACAAGCCTGCATCACCTCAGAGCCTTCCAGAGTAACGGTCCCTCTGGTAACTCAGACATCCGGGACTCATCCCCTCTCTCCAGTCTGGCCAACTGTGCCAAACTCACAGGCTGGGTCTTTTCTCATCTTCGGACTGGTCCTCTTTCTGCTCCCCTGAAGTCATCTTGCTAGATGGGAACTGAGACATTATTTCATCTGGGGAGACAAAAGGAGAACACTGGACATGGTGGCATGTGCCATCCCAGCACTCAGGGGGCTGAGAGAGGAAGATCACTGCAAGTTCAAGGCCTGCCACCCTCCACTGCAGGGTGCTGCAAGCACTACTCTTCCAGAGAGGGCACAGTGTTCCAGCCCCAGTCTTGGCCATGCTCAACCCACTGTCCCAGTGAAGGCTTTGTGCGCTGCTCCTCCAGGAAGTCTGTGCCCCTCAATTCTCTGCCCTGCCCTGCCCCCATCCCAGCAAGGCCTGTCTCAGTGACCCGGTACCTGTGATGTTGAACTGAGTAGCGTTAAGTTCCTGAAGCAAACGGTCTAGCTCACAGAGCCCAGTGCCCAAGACACCACTGGAAGAGGAGAATGGAGGGGCCGCGGGGGCCGCAGGCTTTGGGGACCGAGGCTTGCATACCGTACTGAGAAACAGGGCGGGGGGCTCCGGTTTAGGGGTGGGGAATGCAAGCGTCCTCACTGAGCCTCAGCTGGCTGCCCCAAGCCCAGGCCCCAGTTCCCGGGCCCTCACCTGTACAGATGGTCCTTGTCCCCAGAGGCTCCTGAAGATTCCTCAGACCCTGTCTACAGAGAAAAGAGATGCCTGTGTGGAATGGCAGGACCTGGCTCAGGTGAGCCCTGGCCCTAGGAGTGCCTGGGTCCCCTGGGCCTGATCTCACCTGTGGCTGGTGTCCATAGGATGGGGGAGGGGTGAGTGGCTCTGGGGGGTGCTCTTTCGGAGCCCCCGGCCTTGGCGTGTGTGAGGTGGTGGTCTCCAGGTCAGACAGCAGGGCATCTGCAGAGAGAGACCCTCAGGGTGAGAGACTGAAGGGATCAAGCTTCGGTCAGAGCCGAGGCCGGAAGAGATTGCAGGATAGGGGTCCCAAGCGGGCAGTATTTGAAACACATAAAAGCCAGTATTAAGCGCAGAGGTCAAAATGCATAAACACAGTAAACACAGGGCCAATCCGAGCCGGAAAAGTGGGAGCCTAGCAAGGAGTATTTATGACCAGACATCGGGTCTGGGACTCAGCACAGTCGCAGCCACAAGATTCTGTTTATTCTCCCACGTCTTTCCCGATGCAGTCAAAAGTGGCTCTTCACTGAAGCCAACTCCAGATTGCTGCGTTGGCTGCACGCCTGGAGGCCGGCCTCCTCATTGGCCGCTGTCCCTGTCACACTTAGCAAATTCCCCCGCCCCACGGAGCCCTGCGGCCCTCACCCGTGAGTCTGTCTGAGCCGGCTTTTTCATTGGCTTCCCCTCCGCGGTACTGGTGCCAGTTACCCTTACAGAGGAGCACCCTCCACTGCACGGTGCTGCACGCGCTACTCTTCCAGGGAGGGCACAGCATTCCGGCCCCGTCTCAGCAAATAGGGAGGACAAGACACCTGGGTCTTCCTCCGCGCCCCTGTTAACGCCTCACAGCCCGGCCCCAGATCGGGTGCGGGGAACACTTCCCGGAGCATCTCGGTGGGTCCCTTCAAACCTGTCTCTAGCTCATCCCTGCTCCTTCCTAACGCCAGGACCCGACCTCTGTTACACTTAGGAGCCTGTAACTCTGCCCGTCCCCAGATCCTGGCCGCCCCGCTGGCCGGCTTTCGCCCCAAAACTTAATGTCATTCTCGCCCGTCTCGACTCCTATCCCCATCGCCGGGCCCAAGGCCCCTCCCTTCCCAGAGACCAGGCGTCCGCGGCGCGGCGCGGCGCGCTGCCTCCCTGTCCATCCCGCGAAGCCGGGACCAAAGGAGCGGAGCCAGAGAAGAAGGGAGGGAGCGGCCAGCCCAGGAGAGACAGGAAGGGAGCGGCAGGAAGGGGGACGTGGAGTCGGGGAGGAGGCGCGGGCACAGGCCAGAAGCCGGAGCAACGGGCCAGGGATAGGAAGACGCAGGAGCGCGAGGGTGGGAGATTCACGCGCGCGGAGATGCAAGGCTGGGGACTCGGGGACCCGGCCCCACTCACCCAGGTCCTCCATGGCGGGGCGCGGGCGGGCGCGCGGGTCGAGCAGGGCGGGGGCCGTGTCCGGTGGGGGCGGGGGCGGGGGACGTCCGGGTGCCGGGAGCCCGGCCCTGACCATGTAAGGAAGCCGGGACCCGCTGGGATTGGGATGCGGGAGGGGGGCGGGCGGAGGGAGACGCCGGAGTCGGGGCGTGGAAGAAAGGGAGCACCAGGGCCCACCCAAGCCCGCTGGCCTGCGGCGGAGGTGGCCACACCCCAGCCTTGGCCTCCGCTGCACGGAGCCCCAGGCGGACAGAGCCGGGAGTTAGCGGTGGCTCTCCCAGAGACCAGCGAGACTCAGACAGGAATGAAGCATCCAAGCCCAGACCGCGCAAAGCCAACACCTGAGTCCTAGCTAGCTACCCTTTCCCACCTCGGGCGTTCCAGAGACTTGTCCCTAACAGAATGTTGGGACTGGAAGCAGGAGTGGTGTTCTTCAGATCTGTGGAACCCGAGGTTCGGAGCTCTCCCGTGGGAGACTGACAACCAAATAAACAGAGTTCCCAAGCCGCGTGCAGCCTAAGCACAGATCTCTGAGACAGACACAGCACGCACAGGGAAGGTACACGCATATTCTAAGACAGGACCTTCCCTGCAAGACCTGGAAATAGATACACAGACAGAACAGGGCTCTGAAACCCAGGCCCACGCAGACTCAGGGAAAGCACTGTCAGGCAGTCCAATCCCAGGCAGCCTGCAAGACACTCCCCTACCCTGAGGTGACCAGGGTCCCCGCTGCAAGACAGCCCTTTTCCAAGTTACTGATGGAAGAGAAAAGGCCAATGGCGGACCCCATCCCAGAGTAAGACGTGCTCTCTGGCAAGCCGAGAAGTCCTGGTAGGAACATGACACCGCAGGGGTGGGCACGGACAGACGGCTGTCCTGCAGCAACTCTGGCCAATGGACCTGAGCCCTAGACCTAGAAACAAGCCAGAACCTGCAAAGCTCTCTAAAAACTGCTGATGCCTAGGGCACCCCGTGGTCCAAGTCAGTCAGAAAGGGCCCAGGCCACCAAGGAGATGTGTCTGAAGTTTCCTTGGAAAATTATGAGACTGATAGGGAAGCAAGAAGGACAGCTCCCCCCCCCTCCCCCCCAGTACTGGGGATCGAACTCAAGACCCTGCAGTTGCTAGGCAGGCGCTTATTCCACTGAGCTATATCCCCAGCCCCTAAGAAGGACAGCTTTACCGCCCCTCGAGGTCCAGCCTTATTCCTAGTTCCTGAGGACCCATTTTGCTCCTTCCTCAAGGGACATAGCGACAAGCTTTAAAAAATCCTACAGGCAACCGGGCATGGTGGCACACATCTGTAATCCCAGCACTCGGGAGGCTGAGACAGGAGGATCCTTGTGAGTTCGAGGCCAGCCTGGGCTACAAAGTGAGCTCAAGGCCAGGCTGAACTGCGTAAAGAGACCCTGTCTCAAAAAGACAACAACAACAAAAAAATCCTACATGGGAAGTGAGCCTCAATCTTCTGGAAAGGTAGCGAGAGCCAGCCAGACTGTACAGTGAGCCCTGGCAAAACTTTACCTTTGCCAAGAGACGTCTGAGTTCTGGCTCCAGTTGCCACCATGGTGCCAATGAAGGCTCATAACATGCCCCAAGCTGGGCTGTCTGACCCCATTTGAGGTGTGATAGAGAAGGTCATTTCTGTCCTCTGATACGAGAGTGGACGCGAAGATCTGGAGACTCTTACAATTTGTCATTTATCTAGGCCAAGTGCAGTAGGCTATCCAAACACGTGCGAACGGAGTCCTGCCAGCTGCTGGTCCAGGAGGACCACCTACTGTCTGTCCTGCAGACCAAGTGCTTGTAAAAACTTGGAGACACTGGACACCCGCTGACCAATCCCAGCCAAAGTGGAAAGGCCCCCTGTCAGCAATCCTTGCCACACCCACTGCGAAGGTGGCAGAGATAAATAATAGGATTTATCTTGCCAAGATAAAGCTAGTGCCTCCTGAACTGTCTGACGAACAAGATAATCCAAAAGGAGAAGGCTACTGCTGGAAGACTTGAGATTTCTCTTCAGAAAGCTGGGCTCCGGGGTTGCTCCAGGAAGCGTGGTAATTTGACTGGCTCTTCCTATTTGGGCTCATACTGGAGGTCAATGTCATGAAAGTTTTTCTCATTGTTTTCTGGTAGGAGTTTGTTTTTAACCCAGCCCCTGAGCCAAAGCACCCTAAGGTAGATAGTGTCTACAGCCCCTTCCAGACGGACAGAACTATCAAAGACAGAGACCTCCACTCCCTCAGCAACGCGTACAGAATTGTGGGGATCTGTTTCTTGGGGGAAATGACACAGGTTAGGGCATGGCACAGCTGGCTGGGGAGTACATGTGACCTGTTAATTACAAGATCCTAGAACAGGTACCAAAGCCCTAGACCTGGGCTTCTGTCGCGAACCCAAGCAGGTCTTCAGTAAGATAGCCTAGACCTGGTATCAGCCTGGAGCATGGGCTCCTAGCACCGCCTCTCAGGACCTGTACGTAGAAGTTCCTATGGGTTTTCTTGAGATTTGGACAATATAGAAGGACACAAACGCCGGGATGGTGGCTTCCCTAACAATAGCCCACACTGCTTTCCCCAGGTGCTCGCTCATCTTGGTTTTTCCTATTTTACTCAGCTCAAGCTGACTCTGCAGAGCCAGTTCCCGCCTCTCCTCACTTTTACCTTTTCAAATAAACTCTGCCACTGCTTAAGGAGCGTAAAACACTTTTTGTCATAAAGTGTCATAAACGGGTGTGTCAAGCTCACATTTATTCTTTAGAATGTATCTTCTCAGAGATGACTAATTTTAATGTCATGAATTGTATTATATTAAACAATGACAGCTCAGTAGGATAAAAATATCACTTTAAGTGTTGGGTTTTTAACATATACTGAGTATTTATTTTAAAAAAGCAAAATTTTCGACATCAACTGGCTTTTGCTGTACAAAGCCTAAAAAGGAATAATAGAAATAAATTCCTATATGAGTGCAATAAAAATACTAATAGCACTATACAAGAAAATCCCTTTACTTCAGTTATCACACCTAAGGCAGTCTGCACACAGGATAACAGCACGCTGCATATACATGCATCACTTACACTGACAATGCATGTGTTTTGCTTTCCTGGCCTTTGGGAGGACATCTTTGACATCTTGCTAGGCCTGCTGTTTTGTCAGGAGGTTCTTATTATATTACACAGTGTGTAGTTCACAGAAACATAAATATCAGTAAAATAAAGCATTATATTCCTAATATGTACAATGTGTTTAAAATAGACACCAAGCCAGGGCTATAGCTCAGTGGCACAAGCGCCTGCCTGGCAAGTGCAAGGTCCTGAGCTTGATTCCCAGTACCAAAAGAAAAAAAAATTAGAATAGACATCAATATTTTCACATCAGCTGTGTACTTTCTTACAAAACCTAAGAGGTACCATCAGAAATAAAAACCTACAGGAGCTACAGTGCAAGCATAGACAAAAGTCTACTAAAGAAATAATCTTTGCTTTAACTGTCACACCCAAGGCAGTCTCCACACACACAACTGCATGTGCCACGCACACATCTCGCTTACACAGACGGCACGTGCTCACCTTTTCCTTTCTACGTGGCAGTCTTGTCTCCTCTCTTCTATTTTTTCAGCAGCTTCCTACTATGTTGTACAATGTGGACTTAGCAGGGAAATAAGATGC